>ONZH01004779.1:0-206542 GCA_900303285.1 Rhinella marina | reverse complement strand
ATGGATTTTGGAGCACAGATTTTAATGGATTGGTTTGCGGGAGCCATTGGTTTTTATTTTTTGAGTTATTGTCTTGTGTGGGGTCTCATTTTTTGCGGAATGAGGTGACCGTTTCATTGGTACCATTTTCGGGTACATAAGACTTTTTGATCGCTTGGTGTTACACATTTTGTGAGGCAAGGTGACAAAAAATGGCTGTTGTGGCATAGTTTTTTAAAAAATATTTTAACAGCATTTACCTGAAGGGGCAAATCATGTGATATTTTTATAGAGCAGGTTGTTACGGACACGGCCATACCCAATATGTCTAACATTTTTATTTTTGTTAAGTTTTACACATTAGATGCATTTTTGAACAGAATTAAATCTTGTTTTTGTGCTGACATTTTCTGAGAGCCATATTTTTTTATTTTTCGGGTGATTGTCTTAGGTAGGGTATAAATTTCTGCGGGATGAGATGACGGTTTGATTGGTACCATTTTGGGGTAAATACGCCTTTTTGATCGCCTGCTATTACACTTTTTGTAAAGGAAGGTGACCAAAAAATGGCTGTTTTGGAACAGTTTTTTTTTTTACTGCATTCACCTGGATCATGTGATATTTTAATAGAGCCGGGCGATACGGACGCGGCGATACTTAATATGTCTACTTTTCTTTTTTCCCTTTTTTTTTTACAATTTTTTTTTAACTTTATTTTGGGAAAATGGCGCTTTTTTATTTTACTTGAAACTTTTGTTATTATTTTTTTTCAGACTTTATTTTTTAACTTTTTTCACTTTTTCACGACATTTTTTTTTTAACATTTGGGGGTCAGATCCCCTTTACAATGTATTACAATACTTCTGTATTGTAATACATTGGTTGTAAGTGTATTACTTACAGTAATACACTTACAGCCTTCTGCCTGTGAGATCCAGGGGGCTAGATCTCACAGGCTTCCGTAGATGGCAGCCGGATGCCTAAGGAAGGCGGCAGCGCGGGGACCCGATGGATGCCCCTGCACATCGCACACATCGCATGTGCCGCAGTCAGCGCTGACCGTGGCACATGAAGGGTTAATGCCTCGGCATTGGTGTTTTCACCGATGCCGGCGCATACAGCAGGGGTCCGGCTACTGGGCATAGCCAGACCCCCGCCGCTGATCGGGCGGGCATAGCTCCTCCACCCGACTGATCAGCGCGCCGTAGTACTACGGCGCTGGGCATTAAGCCACTTCACCCAGCGCCGTACTATTACGGCGCTTGTCGTGAAGGGGTTAACCACTTCCCGTGAAGGGGTTAACCACGGGTTCGCCCCTTTCTGGGGCGAGTGCTCTGTGTAGATAGGTAGGGCAATCCTACTGTCCCCCCCCCCGCGGAATTAGGGACATATAGGGACAATGGTCCGGCCGATGCCTGTCTAATACAGAAGTTTTATTGATGCCAAGACCTTCGATCACTTGGGACCACTCTTCTTCGTATTGGAACTATTTTGCAGACAGACTACAGGACTGGTAGGAGTGTTCTTAATTGGAAAAGAGGTGGTGTCCAATAACAGGGATATATTATTGGTATCTAAGCCCATATTATCATGTGTTTATTTGTCACAATGGTGCGGCGTGTATTTTAATATCACATAGTAAAAGTTAAGCTTTATCTCCCAACCTCTAATTTGAGGTCCTGTTTTTGCGCTTCCTCTCCAGTGCGGTACGGGCTCTTTTGTGATTGTGCCAGTGATCTTATTAGTGAACCTTATCAGCTGTGTTGTCACAAATGATAACACATTTCAAGTTTAGTGCCCCCTTATCAGATGAAAAGAAACAGTCTACACTCTTTTATAACACAACTGCACTATATTTTGCTTTCTATGCATAAAACCTGATATGAGGATGAGGAGAAAGATGTTCTCCTCTACCATCCTATACCAAGGGTATAATATTAACATATAGAACAGTGATTTCTTTATCAATTCCTGTCTTATAGACGTTTTAGCCTTCTGTAAGCAGTTCTCAGGTGAAGATCTTTGCATATGTTTATTATATTTATATACCATAAAACACTTATATGTTATATGGCTTTAGGCTATTGTATTGCCAACCGATTTAAGTCATGGCTATACCAGGTTGCAGAGTAAGGCCCCTTTCACACGGGCGAGATTTCCGTGCGGGTGCAATGCGTGATGCGAACGCATTGCACCCGCACTGAATCCTAACCCATTCATTTCAATGGGTCATTTCACATAAGCGATGTTTTTCACGCGTCAGTTCGCCATTGCGTGAAAATCGCAGCATGTTCTATATTCTGCGTTTTTTACGCAGACCTGGCCCTATTGAAGTGAATGGGTCTGCGGGAATCACGCATTGCATCCGTACAAAAGTGCGGATGCAATGCGTGATGCACTGATGGTTGCTAAAAGATGTTCTTTGTAAACATTCAGTTTTTTATTACGCGCGTGAAAAACGCATCAAAGCGCTTCACACCCGCGCAGGAAAAACAAAACAAATGTACTGTAATCGGAGGTAAATTTATGTCTCATTTTAGTGTAAGACCAGATACTGTATAATATAGATATATGGTATATGTGTATATATATTAATTCATTAGTATGGTCTCTGTGTATCCTGTCAGACTCTGCAACAGTGTGGGAGACAAGTGACCTCTGTGACCCTGACTGAGAATATGTAGACTAAAAGTCTGTCTACAGCCATCTGGGAATGATCAGCGGTTGAGTGGCTGGTAACTTCTAACATAAATATTCTCCTATTTCTCGAGAAACGATAATTAGTAGCATATCAGTTACTCGGAGTAAGGATGAATATATTGTCAGACTCTGTTTTCCCAGATGGGGGGGCATCAATATTCTCCAAGATATTGGGATGTAATGTAAATCCACTCTTTATAGTTACCAGAAGGAGATGTGGTCACACGCTCGCCCCCCACCACTCCTCCCTCTTCCAAGGGAGGGGGTCTACACTGAATAAAGGTCCCCCTCAGAACAATTCATGCAGCCTCATCTGGAACAACAACTGTGGTTCGTTCGTGTCCAGAAAGAAATTGCTGATTCATAATAATCTTCACCTAGGCTGTATTGGGATACAGACGGGGCTCCCTAGGTTAATCATCATTTCCATATTTACACCAAGCTAAGTATAATAAACTTTACTATTTTATTTTTAATCAATTTGTTTGTGTCTGGGTCATCAGTATACTGTAATTATCATTAAGTAATAACTCATTTGCATACATTTGCATACATTTGGTGTCAGAAGTGGGATGTAATTACTGTATACTGACCCTTGCATAATTATTATTGTAAAGTATTATTGTTAAGGCCTAGTTACTAATATTGAGAAAGTTGTGTATGTTTGTGCCTAGTACCTAAGAATCTGTTGGAGGTTGGGCTATAACATAGGTTCAGATAGAAGGTTAGATATTGTGACTAGGGTAGAATGGCATTTTCATTGTTTAAGAGGGGAAAGAATCAGCGCATGGGTCCGTTACCTTTTTGGGTGCTTAGCTCCGGACACTGGGCCCCAATCACCCGTGAGTGCAACAGATATGTTGCTCCCCAGTGCTTGGCTGACCCCTGTCAAGCAGCTGTGGGTTTGGAGTTGTCCCGGTATAACCCTTCTGAGCAAAAAGCGGCAGCAAGTGAGGGATGGATTTGCGTGCAGGCTCTTCAGGAGGAGACAGTGAAGCGAGAGGCAATTGAAGAGGAGCTGCTGCAGGCAGCTACTGAGCAATTGGCGCTTTTGCGGACCTGTATGAGGGACATTGAGAAGCATAATGGGGAATTGAGTAATCAGTTTTCCCACTATGTAGTCCGTACTATGCAAAAACGCAGACGGAAAAAACAGGGATCACTCCCAGGTGACAGAAGTGCTTTTAGAGGAAGAACTCTAATTCAGCAAGATAAATGGGATGCTGTGGGTGAGTGGTCAGGATTGTCGTCATCAGATGAGGAGATAGACAAACTCAAAAAGAGAGGTTACACAGAGAGCTTCAGCTTCTGGGGATCAGAATTATGTAGAGGAGACCTGTACAAAAATATACAGGAAATGAGAGAATTAAAATTAAACAAAGGCAAATGTTTTTAGATCTTTTGAACAGTGGAGTCAGCAAGGAGGAGATAGATGGCATTCCTACTCCTGACTTGCTAGAGCGTTGGAAAGATCTAAAACAGCAGGGTAAATTACACACAGTAAGATCCAAAGAGAAGGAAAAAGATGTGAAAAATGCAAAGGAGTTGTTTCAAGAGATAAAAGAGCCCAAGGGTCTACCATCAGAAAGGCACTTGTGTTTAGAAATAAACTGTTTAAGTTTTGTTGAACCTAATGCTATGTGGGTGTTCAAGTAGGAAAGATCTGTGACCATAGCATTAGAGGTTGGAACCGTAATGAAAGAATAAGCATTGGTAACCTAGTGTGGGCCAATATGGCTAGCACTAAGAAGATATGTGGGCCATAAAGTATTGTCTGGTTGATGTGAAAGGTTGAAACTGTTTGAAGAAGGTTTGAAGAAGGTTGAACAATACCCATAGCCAAATAGATGGTGGTATTGTATAAGTCTTATCCCCCAACTAGTCTGCTGTTTGTTGAAGTTTCAGGAAAGCTGGATGAATCCTTGAGAGATAAGAGTCAGGAAGGGGGGGGGGGGGGGGCTGATAGCTGTGGTGGGCTGAGGCAAGAATTTGTAAGTGACTTAAGGTTTAGAAATGTTCCTTTGTTGTTGCTGCAGATTGGTTATATATCTGACACAGAAGAGTAAAGATCAATTAATAACTTTTCTTTTTTCTCTTCCTAGCAGCTTATAAATGTGCAAGAGCCAAGACAATAGTTATGTGCCCAGTGGGGGGTGCTTGTGTGTCTTTCCAATAACAATGTGTTGTAGTAGTGAACAAACAAAGACAATGGTATTACTTGCCAGCAATTGATTCACTTAATGTATGTTCCTTTGTTACCCCCCCCCCCAACAGGATGGTTTTCCATGAGTGTATCTGTATTCAGGAAAGCTGTGTGGATGGGAGTCGACTCACTCAGTGGAATGTGAATGCATGCAGCTTGAAGTTGTAGATGTGTAGAATGTGTTTGAAGGTGTGAAGACTGATGGATGCTCAGCAGAACTGTGTGTGGATATGTAGGAAATGAATAAATGAAAAATGTGTATGGAGTATAATGCGCATTGGGGATTTTTATTTTTATTTTCTTTCTTGGGATATTTTTTTTGGTACCAAATGTTTTTGATTGAGCTCTACATTTTTTCCTATTGAATACAATGAAACGTTTCCAATGGGCCCTTTATGTGTTCATGTCTGTATTGTCTGATTTGTTTGTTTCAATGTTTGTGGTTACTATGTTAACGGTACTCCAAACCTCAGAGATCTGTCCTCATGGACAGTTGAGACCAGACTAATAGAAAGGGGAAGGATCACACAGTCCGACTGGAAGGGGTGGACTTAAATGATTTAGGGGGAAGGACGGGTGGATGTCCCAGACACAAAGACATCCTTTGTGCCCACCCCCTCTTCCCCCATGAAAGATAAGTTCTGTGTTGATTCAAGGGAAAAACAGTACATTCATTTCCACCTCCAGGAAAGCTGGGTACTTCTACAAAGTGTGCAAAATACACAAAACAACACATTAAGTTAACACCAAACAGCATTGGGGATCTCAAGAAGGGTCATGAATAAACTGATATTGATGAGGTTGTGTTTTATTTGGTTTAAAAAGGTTTTACACTGAAAAAACTAATACCCATGCATTGCTATTGTTTAATGTGCAGTACTGTGTGTACTTAAGATCAAGGTTAGAATTTCAGAAAAGTTTATTTTCTTTGGCAGAGGACTACTATGGTATCATTGGTAAGAGTTATTTATATACAGTGTTGGACTGACAAAAGTTCTAAGGACATTTGTTTTATTTAATCCATTTGATGCAGAGGTGGAGAGGAAACCACCTCATCAACGGCTTCTTCTAAATATGAACTGAGTTTTTGAATTGACATTTTCTTGATTGTGTGGGACTGTTCCAGTACATCTTTCCTGTGTGCAGCTAAAAAGAGCCAGGACTGGCAACCAACCTCAGAAAGTCCAGGGGCTGCTACGTCAAGTCAACAGGGTGTGGTAAGAGACAGTATTCAGTGACCTGACTGTCACCCAGCAAGAGAAGGCTTCAACCACTGGTCTGCTATGCTGATGCAATGATCTGCAGACCAGTGAGGGGGGGGGAGGTCCTTGTGTCAAAGCTCCTCCCACAGACAAGGTAATGGACTGTCTATCGCCCACTGATAAGAGGCTCTAAGATCTGCACTGACATCTACACCTGCTACCCCTTCACATACATAAGGAGGGGTCATAGACTGAACTTTGGAACAACAAACTTCAAGAAATGGACATTTGACTTTATACCAGAGACTTTGTTATCCAAGAAGATCAGAAGTGAAGAAGACCTCAGTGAGATACTTCTTGTTAGTCCAACACACAGTTTTTATTTTGTTTTTTTTAGAAATCCAATAGTCCGGTAGTTTTCTGTCAAATGATTAGGCTATACCTGTAGAAGAGGTTCTGTTATTGGAAGTAATTGTGAGCATTGTAATATATTGCTGTGTATGTATTATTTTTGTATGTATGTAGTAGTAATACTGTACCAGCTTTTTCCTTGAGAATTGTTTACACTAAAATGAGCCAGGGGTGGAGTGTAATCGGAGGTAAATTTATGTCTCATTTTAGTGTAAGACCAGATACTGTATAATATAGATATATGGTATATGTGTATATATATTAATTCATTAGTATGGTCTCTGTGTATCCTGTCAGACTCTGCAACAGTGTGGGAGACAAGTGACCTCTGTGACCCTGACTGAGAATATGTAGACTAAAAGTCTGTCTACAGCCATCTGGGAATGATCAGCGGTTGAGTGGCTGGTAACTTCTAACATAAATATTCTCCTATTTCTCGAGAAACGATAATTAGTAGCATATCAGTTACTCGGAGTAAGGATGAATATATTGTCAGACTCTGTTTTCCCAGATGGGGGGGGCATCAATATTCTCCAAGATATTGGGATGTAATGTAAATCCACTCTTTATAGTTACCAGAAGGAGATGTGGTCACACGCTCGCCCCCCACCACTCCTCCCTCTTCCAAGGGAGGGGGGTCTACACTGAATAAAGGTCCCCCTCAGAACAATTCATGCAGCCTCATCTGGAACAACAACTGTGGTTCGTTCGTGTCCAGAAAGAAATTGCTGATTCATAATAATCTTCACCTAGGCTGTATTGGGATACAGACGGGGCTCCCTAGGTTAATCATCATTTCCATATTTACACCAAGCTAAGTATAATAAACTTTACTATTTTATTTTTAATCAATTTGTTTGTGTCTGGGTCATCAGTATACTGTAATTATCATTAAGTAATAACTCATTTGCATACATTTGCATACATGTACGCAATCGTGACTGCGATTGCGTGCGGATTGGTGCGGATGCGTGCGGATTTTCCGGAGCACACCGTGAACGCATCCGGACTGAATCCGTGACGCTCGTGTGAAAGGGGCCTTAAAGGGATTTTTTGTTCATGCATTAAAGAGGACCTGTCTTCTCTCCTGACATGTCTGGTTTAGTAACTACTTGCATTCCCCATGTAATAACAATTCTGATGCATGTTTTCTTCTAACTCTATGTTGCGCCATTCCTCTACTATTCGTGTAGAAATGTATTGATAAAGGTATAGATGGGTGTTGCTAGTTGAGGATGTGTCCCTGCACAGTCTGAATGCTCCAGAATGGTTATTACTAGTGTTTAGCAAAGTTTACAAAAATTATATTCTTTGTCACCAAGTGCATTTCTTTGTAAGATGCCACGTTCATCGCTGAGAGATTAAAAATGAGGCCTTTCAGGGGTTAAAAAAATATTATTACTCACTTTATTAATTTGAGCGTGAAGAGGCCGCCACGGCCATCTTGATTGAAGATCCCACTTAAAATCTTGCGCGGTATGTGATGACGTTTCCACGAACAAGATTTTGCACGGGATCTTCAATCAAGATGACTGTGTGGCCTTTTCGTGTTCAAATGGATGAGGTATTTTTTTGAGGTTTTTTTACGGCATTTCAGGGAAAAATTATTTGTTACCATGAGGAAATTTTGCTTTGCCGCAATTTGAAATTTCCCTGAGGATAGGTCATCAATAAATATAACTTGGAGAACCCCTTTAAGGCAGGCAATAATGTAGTAAGGATCAATTCCTGAGAGGAAGCAAAGTAGCAGATGCAACTCCTTCATAATGTACAGGAACTGAAAGCTCCAATCCCCCGGACTGCCTCTACTAAGCAGACAACATGCAGGTAAATTAAGACAGCTGGTTGGTAGGAGACCCCCCCCCCCCCCCAATCTGACATCAAGAATCGGAAACCAGACAACCCCATTACGGAATGCAAACTACTGGGCACAAGGAGTTCTGCCAACAAACTACTGGAGTCTGTAGGATAGAAATTGACCGCTATGCTGAAAGAGTTGGATTAAAAAAAGGAAAAAAAAAAGAGGCTCTGCTTTAATTCCAGATACAGGTCTACCTCTGTAGAAAAGAGGAGGGAGGAAATCCTAGTTACACCCCTCTGTGTGACCTCACCACTGGTTAGCTGAAGCTCTACCAAGGTACTGCTAAAAGCAGCGCATGTTAGGCCTCATGCACACGTTCCGTCTGCACCCGTTCCGTTTTTACGGTCCGTATTTTTCAATCTGTTTTTTATCCGTTTTTCATCCGTTAAAGCGGACTGCCATCCGTTTAAACGGATCCGTTTTTCATCCGTTTTCCATCCGTTTAAACGGATCCGTTTTTTTTTAGTTTAGGTTGGTTCTGACTGGCTCTGTGTCTCCAAGCAACCTATCCGTGAAAACGGATGGAAAACGGATACATACCCGTTTCCATCCGTTTTCACGGACGCTCCTATAGAGTTCAATGGAGCCATCCGTCACGTTTAAACGGATGAAAATGGGACATGCACCAGTGAAAAAGGATCTGAAAAACGGAACGGATAGGCATCCGTGAAAAAACGGATGCCTGTCCGTCGCCCATACAAGTGAATGGGTCCGTTTTTTCTATCCTTTTTTCAGGATCCTGAAAAAAGGATAGAAAGCGGAACGTGTGCATGAGGCCTTACCAGGCGGAACCTGAAATGCACCGCTATTAGGTTCCTCCTGGTAACATGCGCTGCTTTTAGCAGTACCTTGGTAGAGCTTCAGCTAACCAGTGGTGAGGTCACACAGAGGGGTGTAACTAGGATTTCCTCCCTCCTCTGTGGTTGGACGAACACCTGCAAACCGCGCCTACCAGGGGTGGAGCTTTGGCCATTTAATCCCAACACATGTATGGCCGGCACGGCCATTACAGCGCCGGACGGCTGCCACGCTGGCACGCTACTATGTGCGGTTGATACTTGTTCCCGCCTCTATTTATACCTGTTCCTGATGAAGCGTGACACTATTGCCACGCAGAAACGTGTCGAACGGGGCATTGGCGGAAGTGAAGGCAGCAAGTGTGGGCAGTGTATATGCAGAGTGAGTGAGTGCTAAACCATAGGCACTGCTCCTAGGTCCAGCCGGGACCCTGCGCATACTATCCACCGGTTGTTGAGTCCTCTATTAGACAAACAGAGGACGTTAGTCACTTCTATATGGACATCATTAGTGACTGTATACGTGGCAATATAATGCTGTGTTGACCACACTGACACAGCATGGTTGGGAAGAGGATTATACTGTATATGAGTGAACATCTTATATCACTACAAGTGTTTTGGTGGTATTAGCCGACATCCATAAGGCTTCCACCTTCACCTGAATCCTCCCCCCTTTTTCATTACAAACCTGTATTGTCTAATGACCTATTAAGCTCAATTTTTTTAATTGTATATTTGAATAAAGGTTTATTATTTTCATTTTAACGTCCCACTCAGGTTAGTAATTTTACCACCTCACCCCAATATCTCCTGAGACGGGGGCAGCTCCACATTAACACCTTAAGGATCCAGCCATTTTTCACCTTAAAGACCAGGCCATTTTTAGTAAATCTGACATGTCTCACTTGATGTGGTGATAACTTTAGAACGCTTTTACTTATCCAGGCCATTCTGAGATTGTTTTTTCGTCACATATTGTACTTCATGACAGTGGTAAATTTGAGTCAAAATATTTCATTCTTATTTATAAAAAAAATACCAAATTTACCAAAAATTTAGAAAAATTAGCAAATTTCCAAATGTCAATTTCTCTACTTTTAAAATACATAGTAATGCCTCCAAAAATAGTTATGACTTTACATTCCCCATGTGTCTACTTCAGGTTTGGATCACTTTGAAAATTACATTTTATTTTTTTGGGACGTTAGAAGGCTTAGAAATTTAGAAGCAAAACCCACTTTTTAAGGACCAGTTCAGGTTTGAAGTCACTTTGTGAGGCTTCCATCATAGAAACCACCCAAAAATGACCCCATTTTAGAAACTACACCCCTCAAGGTATTCAAAACTGATTTTACAAACGTTATTAACCCTTTAGGTGTTCCACAAGAATTAAAGGAAAATGTAGCCAAAATTTCCGAATTTCACTTTTTTGACAGATTTGACAGATTTTCCATATGAATCATTTTATTCTGAGAATAAAGCAAGGGTTAACTGCCAAACAAAACTCAGTCATTATTACCCTGATTCTGTAGTTTACAGAAATGCCCCATTTGTCATCGTAAACTGCTGTACAGGCACACGGCAGGGCGCAGAAGGAAAGGAACGCCAGGGCAGATTTCACTGGAAAAAGTTTAAGTTGCCATGTCACATTTGATGCACCCCTAGAGTAGGAAACTCCAAAAAACTGACCCCATTTTGGAAACTACGGGATAAGTTGGCAGTTTTGTTAGTGCTATTTTAGGGTGCATATGATTTTTGGTAGCTCTATATTACACTTTTTGCGAGGCAAGGTAACAAAAACTAGCAGTTTTGGCATTGTTTTTATTTTTTGTTATCTACAACATTCATCTGACAGGTTAGATCGTGTGATATTTTTATAGAGCAGGTCGTTACGGACGCGGCAATATCTAATATGTATACTTTTTTTTTATTTATTTAAGTTTTACACAATATTTTGAAGCACAAAAAAAAATCACATTTTAGTGTCTCCATAGTCAGAGAGCTGTAATTTTTTTATTTTTTGGGCGATTTTCTCGGGTAGGGGCTCATTTTTTGCGGGATGAGATGACGGTTAGATTGGTACTATTTTTGGTGGCATATGCTTTTTTGATCGCATGGTATTACATTTTTTGTGATGAAATGTGACAAAAAATGACTTTTCTTTTAGACAGTTTTTATTTTTTATTTTTTACAGTGTTGACCGGGAGGGCTGGATCATGTGATATTTTAATAAAGCAGGTCTTTACGGACGTGGCGATACCTAATATGTATATTTTTTTATTTTTTTTCTATTTTTATGTGTTTCTTTATGGGGAAGGGGCTTTTTTTATTGAAACTTTATTTTTTTTTTTTTTTTGTTAAAACACTTTTATTTCACTTTTTTTTTTTAAACTTTTTTAACATTTCACTTATGTCCCAGTAAGGGACTTTAACATTTCAGGGTCTGATCCCTGATTGAATGCAGCACAATACATCTGTATTGTGCTGCACTCAACTGTCAGCGTCTCACACTGTGAGACGCTGACTGTTGCCTAGGAGACCCAGCGCTGTGGCTGGGTCTCCTGGGCTTCCGTAGATGGGAGTCCCGATGCCTCTGTGCAACACTGGGACCCGATGGCTTTAAAAGCTGCCGCAATTACCTTGTATGCCGCGGCATACAAGGGGTTAATCCGCCGGCATCGGTGTAATCACCGGTGCTGGCGGATACAGCAGAGGCCCAGCTGTTAGTATCAGCCGGTCCCCTGCTGCAGATTGCGGCAGCGGGCAGCAGCAGCACCTTAACCCTAGGACGAGAATGCTCGTCCTAGGGCGTTAAGTAACGCCATATTAGGACGAGCATTCTCTTCCTAGGTCATCAAGGTGTTAAGTGCATCAGTCCCGTGGACGGGGCCTCACACCTCGGGCAATTGTCATCTTGCCGATAACCCATATTTTTCAATAACTTCGGAGTCCTATAGACTCTATGTATGAGGAGTACTTGGGACACCCTTTGTGCTTCACTAACAGAAATATCTATGAAGTTCTTTAGTATCTTTGACCACTGATCCTCCGTCAATCCAGGCACATCCACTCTCCACTTTTTGAAAAGGAGCTTAGGGTGTTTTTTATGATGTTTGTCTAGCAAGTAGTTATAATGTAGGGATATCACACACACACACCCCCCCCAGTACCACCACTCGTGCTAGTCAATTCTATAATAGAGTTACTGGCCGCTGGCTCCTTGATTGTTTTTTCTTGAGTTTGTAGGGCGTGTCTTACTTGTAAATATTGAAAAAATGAAGAACCAGGCAACCGATACTCCTGCTGTAACTGAGAAAATGATTGAAGAATACCATCCTTATACAGCTGCCGGATGTACAATACACCCTTCTCCTTCCACAATGGGAAACTTTCACCCTTTTGTAGTTCTGGGTACATGTAATTTGGCCATATGTGGGTATATGCTGAATATCCCACAATCCCTGCCACCGCCCTTGCTTTCCACCATACCTTGTGTATTGTGCGTAACAAGAAATACCTATTGCTTTTAAATAAAAAGGAGCCGTCTTCCAATGCCTCCAACAAAGACTCTGACCCCAAGAGAAACTGCACTATTTTCCCTGTTTTGTTAAAGAGGACCTTTCACCACTCCTGACATGCCTATTTTAATAGCTTCATGCATTCCCCATGTACTAACAATTCTGGAACATCTATTCTTATGTCTGTATGTTGTGCCATTCCTTTATTATTTGCACTAGAAGTTGTGAATTAATTGCTATTTGCCTTCAGTAAGGGAACAGAGGGGAGGTGACCAGTTGGGAGTGTGTCCCTGCACAGACTGACTATCCAATCAGTTCTGCCATGTTCAGACTGTGCAGGTACACACCCCCAACTGGCCACCTCCCCTCTGTTCCCTTACTGAAGGCAAATAGCAATTCATTCATAACTTCTAGTGCAAATAATGAAGGAATGGCACAACATAGAGACATAAGAATAGATGTTCCAGACTTGTTATTACATGGGGAATGCATGGAGCTATAAAAAAAGCATGTCAGGAGTGATGAAAGGTCCTCTTTAAGTCTCGCCATATCCCCCCATCCCCTAATATGCTGCAATTGTGCTGCCAGGTAGTATAGCCAGGGATTCAGGACTGCTAAACCTCCATCCGTTTTGGCTCTTTGCAGTGTATCAATTTTTATACGGGGAACCCCCTTTTTCCAAATTAGGTCTCTAAATATTGCATTCACCTTATGGAAGACCCGAAAGGGCATCCACCCCGGAGCATTGTGGAGCACGTATAGCAACTGCGGCATCCAAACCATTTTGATAAGATTTATCCTCCCAATCATCGACAAAGGTAATTTAATGAAAGACAATTCACAGAAAATGGTGCACTACAGCGGAAAATGCAGTTGACAATATCTGGCTAAACCCTCACTCTGGTATTAAAATGAGACTTTCGCCAATATATCCTTATATCAAAGACATACCGGAGCCCAAGCACCGCGTCAAGGTATCTCAAGTGGCACGGGACCTAACCCTATCCCTACTATGGTATAGGTAATGACAGATAGGTGCATGAGGTCCGAGACACAGCGACCAGCTCCCAGTTACCTCCAGCGTGAAATCACACATACGATGGGAGGGGGGGCGGAGGCTGTATTTCCCACATTGCCCTGACGTCATGTGACCCAGGCTGCACAGGTGCACCTGAATGTTACCCATTAGTATAATCAAGGCACATTCAACCTGGAGTTGCCACGCCAGATACCTTGACGCGGTGCTCGGGCTCCGGTATGTCTTTGATATACGTCAGGGCAATGTGGGAAATACAGCCTCCGCCCCCCCTCCCACCGTATGTGTGATTTCACGCTGGAGGTAACTGGGAGCTGGTCGCTGTGTCTCGGACCTCATGCACCTATCTGTCATTACCTATACCATAGTAGGGATAGCGTTAGGTCCCGTGCCACTTGAGATACCTTGACGCGGTGCTCGGGCTCCGGTATGTCTTTGATATAAGGATATACTGGCGAAAGTCTCATTTTAACATCAGAGTGAGGGTTTAGCCATATATTGTCAACTACATTTTCCGCTGTAGTGCACCATTTTCTGTGAATTGTTTTTCTATGTAGATTGTCACATCCGCACATTTGTCTACCCTGTGTAGGATGTCTTTGGGGTACATGTAGTCCGCTGCAGGCATCCTCCATTGTATGCATTTTTTGCTGGGGATTACGTTCGGCAGCGGGCCATATGTGCAGGACTTGCTCCCCCGGTTATAAATGCGCTACAGCATTGGGGTTTTTGAGCATGTTCTGCCATTTGAGACCACTTTTTTTTCCGTGAGTTAATTTAGGCTTCATTCACACGACCGTATGTGTTTTGCGGTCCGCAAATTGCGGATCCGCAAAAAAAACGGATGACGCTCCATATGGCATCCGTGTTTCCGTTTTTTTTGCGGATCCATTGTAACAATGCCTATCCTTCTCAGCAAAACGGACAAGAATAGGACATGTTCTATCTTTTTTGCGGAATGGAAATACGGACATATGGAAACGGAATGCACACGGAGTACCTTCCGTTTTTTTTGCGGACCCATTGAAATGAATGGTTCCGCATACGATCCGCAAAAAAAACGGAACGGACACGGAAACAAAATACGGTCGTGTGAATGAAGCCTTAATGGAAGGACAAATTTAACAGGCGTGGTTAAAACTATTTAGGCAGGTGTATAAACATGAGAATATGTCTAATTCCACAATATTAAGGCCTAAGAAGAAACATCTTGAGACATGGGGAATCTTGTTTTTATTTATTTATTTTGCCTCCCCGGAAGCCCTGGAGACCGTCTTCACTGCTGCAGCCAGCGCTGACCAGCCCACCATTGCCCCCTGGTGGCCGCAATCTCCAATAGCCACATACAGAGCTTACCATCTGGCACTTCAGCACTTACTCCTCCTCAAGGCTGCCGATTCCCTCTGGTCATATTGCCAGCTTGGGTGAGATCACAGGGGTCCGCAGGGGTATATAACCTCTTCTCCTCGTAATACATATCTTGGCAGGCGCACCGCCATTTTCGCACCCTTTTCTCCTGCACGCCATATAGTAGGACTGTTCTTTTTTTAATCCAAAGCTGCAGCCTGGGTCTTTGCTTCATATTTTATGAGTTTCCACCACAGGCTGCTTGTTGCCCACAATCTACTTACATTATAAGAGCAGAACCTGCACCATTTGAGCTTCTACCTGAATTAGAGGGGGCTACATAAGACCCCTCTGACTATACTCCCAGGGGCGGTCTTGGCATTTCTGGGGCCCTAAGCGAAGTTATGTCTGGGGGGCCCCCCCAATGACACCTCACACCCCTGATGACACGGCCTCTGATGACACGCCCCCCCCCAATGACACACCCCCTACACCTCACTGGAGGGGGGGTCAAGGTTGCCCACAGCCTATGGCGTGTCCCAGACTCCCAGCTCTCTATTGGCTGGGCTGCATGGGCGTAGCTAAAGGCTCATGGGCCCTGGTGCAAGAGTTCAGCTTGGGCCCCCCCGCCTAATACAGCGCCCCATACCTCTTACATCCAGTATAATACAGCGCCCCATACCTCTTACATCCAGTATAATACAGCGCCCCATACCTCTTACATCCAGTATAATACAGCGCCTCATACCTCTTACATCCAGTATAATACAGCGCCTCATACCTCTTACATCCAGTGTAATACAGCGCCCCATACCTCTTACATCCAGTATAATACAGCGCCTCATACCTCTTACATCCGGTATAATACAGCGCCTCATACCTCTTACATCCAGTATAATACAGCGCCCCATACCTCTTACATCCAGTATAATACAGCGCCCCATACCTCTTACATCCAGTATAATACAGCGCCCCATACCTCTTACATCCAGTATAATACAGCGCCTCATACCTCTTACATCCAGTATAATACAGCGCCCCATACCTCTTACATCCAGTATAATACAGCGCCCCATACCTCTTACATCCAGTATAATACAGCGCCTCATACCTCTTACATCCAGTATAATACAGCGCCCCATACCTCTTACATCCAGTATAATACAGCGCCCCATACCTCTTACATCCAGTATAATACAGCGCCCCATACCTCTTACATCCAGTATAATACAGCCCCCATACCTCTTACATCCAGTGACGTCTCCTCGGATGTAGATCTTCTCTTTCCTCATCTTCTCCTTTCAGACCAGACGCCATTTTTCAGCCATTTCTTATCTCTGCAGTTTGACAGAAAAAAATCTTAGTTTACTACTTTTCCATCATCCTCCCATCTTCTGGACAAATCATCCTACCACCCCCAGTACTGTGCCACTAGTACCACACAGATAGTGCCCTTCAATAATTACTGGCACAGTGTCCTAAAATAACTGCGCCCAGCAAATACTGTCCCGTAATAGTGTGAACATAACGTCCCCCAGAAATAACTGCGCTGATACTGTGCCAGGGTGCCCCCCACAGTAATAGTGCCCCCCACAGTACTAATGTCCCCACTGTGCCCCAGAAGTAATAATGCTTCCAATGTGCCAGTAAGAAGTGCTCCCCACCCATAGATGCCCCCCAAATTATGTGCCAGTAAGAAATGCCCCAATAATGCGCCAGAAGTTCCCCCCATTGATTCCCCCTCAAAATCATGTGCCAGTAAGAAATGCCCCCAGTGCCCCCATGTGCCAGTAAGAAATGCCCCCAGTGCCCCCATGAGCCAGTAAGAAATGCCCCAGTGCCCCCATGTGCCAGAAAAATGCCCCTAGTGCTCCCATGCCATAAAGAAATGCCCCCAGTGCCCCATGTGCCAGAAAAATGCCCCTAGTGCTCCCATGCCAGTAAGAAGTGCCCCCAGTGCCAGTAAAAATGCCCCAGTGCCCCCTTGTGCCAGTAAAAATGCCCCCAGTGCCCCCATGTGCCAGTAAAAATTCCCCCATGTGCCAGTAAAAATGCCCCGTGCCAGTAAAATGCCCTCAGTGCCCCCATGTGCCAGTAAAAATGCCCCCAGTGCCCCCATGTGCCAGTAAAAATGCCCCCAGTGCCCCCATGTGCCAGTAAAAATGCCCCCAGTGCCCCCATGTGCCAGAAAAAAATGCCCACAGTGCCCCCATGTGCCAGTAAAAATGCCCCCAGTGCCCCATGTGCCAGAAAAAATGCCCACAGTGCCCCCATGTGCCAGTAAAATGCCCAAAGTGCCCCCATGTGCCAGTAAAATGCCCACAGTGCCCCCATGTGCCAGTAAAAATGCCCACAGTGCCCCATGTGCCAGTAAAATGCCCACAGTGCCCCATGTGCCAGTAAAATGCCCACAGTGCCCCCATGTGCCAGTAAAAATGCCCCCATGTGCCAGTAAAATGCCCACAGTGCCCCCATGTGCCAGTAAAAATGCCCCCAAAATGCCCCCAGTGCCCCCAATTGAGCTCCGGTCGGTGACTGCTACAATAAAAAAAAAAATAAAAAAAATTAACACTTATACTTACCTCCATGGTGCTGGCAGCGATGCGATGCAGGCCTCTTCCGGCCTGTGTCCCGCGCTGTACGGCTCAGGCGGCGCGATGACGTCATTGCGCCGCCTGAGCCGGCCTCTGATAGGCTGCAGGCCCAGTGCCTGCAGCCTATCAGAGGAACGGGCAGGGGAGACGCCTCTCCCTCCCCTGCCCCAGTACAATACAGGCATCTGTATCGCCGTCCTGAGGACAGCGATACAGATGACTATGGAGATGAGCGCTTCCACAATGGAAGCGCTCATCTCCCTCTGCCCCTATCTGTGCGCAGGGCCGCGCCGCACCTGGCTAATTGGCGGTGCGGCCCTGCAAGGGGGGCCCGCAGAGTGACAGCTGGGCGGGCGGTCTTGGGCACCGGCACAAGAGAAGAGCGTGGGGGCCCCCTTGGACGCCGGGGGCCCTACGCAAATGCATAGGATGCGTGGTGCCCAAGACCGCCCCTGTATACTCCTAGCTACAATACCCATTATATTGCTGGGATATTTTCTACAACTAAGTCTGCGCCACCTCACTATATTGACCGCTATTGGATCTTTATATTGTGGGCTCCCTCTGCATTTGCCATAAGCTACCTATACTCAGCACCTTATTATTTTTCTTCAGGAACATTTGCTCAGATCCTAATGTGACACAATTGCTAATGTGACTCCACTGAATTCTTTGCATTGAAGCTCGACCTCTACAACAAATATCCACTCTTTTACTATCCCATGGATAAGTTCATGGGGAAAAGCGCTACTACTGCTAAGGGCCCAGAACTCTGACCCGCAGTCAAACTCCATCCTGTCCAGTACATCTGTCTATGGACCCTACTATGGATACTTCAAAGGCGACAGCTCAGGCCATCTCTGATTTATCTCTGATGATGCCAACCATTGATACTAGATTAGCAGCCTTTCAATCCTCCTTGGACCTTATTGTCTCTCAAGTAACTGTTTAACTACAAAAAGGTCAAAAAAGGTATGCGTTCGTGGAAATCAAGTAATATATAATGGTAAAGATCGCTAAAATGGACAAAAACAAAAAATGCTTTATTGGAAAACCGGTAAAGATAATTGGGGAAACAACCCATCAACCCAGTCACTAAATGCGTGTGGTCAGATATGTGTGGTAGGAGCTAATTGACGAACCATGTGTCGATCTAATCCTAGTATATACTCCACCAGGACTGCGAAATGGATGTGTGTGAACACAAAACTCGCAGATATCAAAACCACAATGTTTAAAAGTCACAGAGCACGTTCGTGCCTGAGGACTTATGTGGAATGGACATGTAGTGCATAAGCAGGCAATCACAATAAGCAATTGGCCGCATATATAGCGTGCATATGCACCATAGTGTGTACATGTCCAACCACTGCTGAAGTTGTGTCCATCGAGTGGCGTGTGTATTACCAACACCCGCCCACGGACATATCAACACTCCCTAACTCTTAAGGCGTTGATTGCTGGCAAAGAACAGAGCATCATGCGTGTTACAGATGCCCCGCAGATGCCCCCTATAGTTTAGGCTCAACGCGTTTCTGTGCCCTACAGGCACTTCATCAGGAGCACATCAAACAGAGTAGCATCAAGCAGTCAGAGAGAGC
Organism: Rhinella marina; assembly: GCA_900303285.1. Lineage (NCBI taxonomy): Eukaryota > Metazoa > Chordata > Amphibia > Anura > Bufonidae > Rhinella > Rhinella marina. The sequence goes on along the minus strand of ONZH01004779.1, from coordinate 187,290 downwards.
TGCCTGGTGTGGCAGCGTGCCCCGAGTTTAAAAGGGGGAGACCCCGCCCCACATGATGTGACGTGCTGCCTGCCAGCCAATTAGGAGGCACCTAGCCTCCATACAGATAGTGATGGACTGCTATAGGCAGCAAGATAAAGTAAGTGTCATCTGTGAGAAGCGCAATACAGCGCACTGTGAATATAATTGGGAATATCTTGGCGGTTAAAATAAATACAAGAGATATCTAGAGGTAACAGGATGGAGGGCCAGAGGGTCCTCTATTAATGGAGATATGGTCTTATTGCTGCAACGAAGGACGACATAACATGGATCCTACTGTTAATAAGACATGGTACCTGTGAGAACACAGTGTAATGTAATTACAGCGCAGTAAATACCATGTATCAATATATATCAAGTGGTAATGATAGATCCAGATACATCTGTTGCAATTAGATTAAAGACCGTGATAAAAAGGGTCACTATAGCATGAACAGTCAGTACATCAGGAACCATGCCTGCAGTCAGTACTGACATAGAGTGATGGTATGATGTCACACATAGCTGCTACACTGATCAGTTGCATCACCAAATGTGGAATGCAGAGATGTGACATGGGGCGTTCCACAGCCCGATATACTAATATTGACATATGAAAGATAGATAGCTCAGCCCTGCATAATCCCTCCTTTGGCCACTAGGGATGGAGAGAACTCTCCTATTATCCGAAGATATCACAGGGAGTATATTGGGCAGTTAGAAACATATATTAAATAAATGATGCAAATGATAAAGCATCATTTAGCCCCTGTGGTTTTATAGTATTTAATTTGAAAATCCAACGGGCTTCTTTTTGTAATAGAAGGCGATCAATATCTCCGCCCCTCTGAGATTTCTTGATATGTTCAATGCCCTGAAACTGGACACTTTCCACCTTCCCGTGGTGGTGATCCAGTACATGGCGAGCAATCATCGGCTTTTCTAATATCGGAGATATGCTCCCCTATTCTTCTCCTGAGCTCCCGTTTTGTTTTCCCGATGTATTTGGTATTGCAGGTGCATGTCATCAGGTAAACAACCCCCGTGGTCTTACAGTTGATAAAGGACCTGATAAAAAACGGGTCATTGGTGTTGCTGCCAAAGAAGGACTTCCCCTTCTTGATGTATCTGCAGAATTTGCAGGAACCACATGGATAAGTACCTGTCGTGGAACTCTTTAACCAGGGTTGCGGGGCTGGACTCTGATACAGGCTATGTACCAGACGGTCGTGCAAATTTTGACTGCGACGGTATGTGATAGCCGGAGTCCTGGGGATATAATTGCCTATATCTGGGTCCGAGAGAAGGATATCCCAATTATCTGCCAAAATCAGGCGAATTTCTGAATGCGCCTTATCATATGTACCAATAATTCTGACAGTTTCTGACTGTACATCTCTGGACTTAGGACATAAAAGTTGTTCCCGGGTTGCACTCACAGAGTGTTGATACGCATGTTTAAGAATATGTTGCGGATATCCACGATGGGTGAATCTACGTCTCAGATCTTGTGCCGCAGATCTGAAACCAGCCATTTCAGAACAATTCCTGCGGATCCGCAAATATTGGCCTTTAGGAATACCCCTTTTCAGGGCTATAGGCTGACCACTATCCCAGGCCAATAGGTTGTTAGTGGCTGTAGGTTTTCTAAACACATGAGTAGAAATCCGGCCTGTATCACTGATGGTCACTGTCAGATCCAAGAAAGTGATCTGTTTGTCATGGATTTCTGAAGTGAAAAACAGGCCGAGTTGATTCACGTTGAGGGCAGACACAAATTCCTGGAATTCCACCTTATCCCGCTTCCACAAAAGTATTACATCACCGATGTAGCGGAGCCAAAGGGGAATTGATGATGTGAAGTGTTCAAGGGATTCATTAAACACCACCTCCTTCTCCCACCAGCCCAGGTAGAGATTTGCAAAAGTGGGGGCACAAGGGCTCCCCATTGCAACTCCTCTGAGCTGGTGGAAGATTTGTCCATCAAAGATAAAGATCTTATGTGTCAAGATGAATTGCAGTAACTCCATCACGAACAGATTATGGCGCCCCAGATGTTCACCCCGCTGTCGGAGGAAATCAAACACCGCTCTACATCCAAGCTTGTGTGGGATGGAACTGTAGAGGGCCTCAACATCTAGGCTAGCCAGATACGTGCCCTCCTCAACATAGATGTCATGTAGCCTGCCAAGGACGTCCATTGTGTCCCGGACATATGAAGGTAAGCCTACCACAAAGGATCTCAATATTTCATCAATGTACGTGCTGATGTTGGAGGTGAGGCTTCCTATGCCCGAGAAAATAGGTCTGCCCTTTATCGGATTTGTGCCTTTGTGTAACTTCGACAGACTATAAAACGCCGCTAAGATTGGAAATTCCGGTAGAAGAAATGCCCTTTCAGTTTTGCTGATTAATTTATCAGCTAAGGCCCTAACTGCTCATAACACTCACATATGTGAAGTTGAGCAAAGAGTCTCAGATCTAGAGGATACAGTTCACACATGCCATGAACACCTGGAAGAAAAGGAGCAAATGCTCATCACTTTGCAAAACAAGGTGGACAATTTGGAAAATCGATCCCGGCGTAATAACTTATTGGAGCTCCTGAATCTGTTCGTCCCAATTCTTTGGTTCACCTCTGAATTGCTGCCTCAGGAACTGAAGTTGGGGGACTCCTCTGATAAAATACCAGTGGAATGTGGCCACAGAGTGGGCCCCCTGCGTGCCAATACCTCCTCTAAACCAAGACCTTTCACCTTCCGGGTCCTCAACTATCAAGATAAACTCAGAATCATGACTGCGTTTCACCAAGCATCTGCGGTCAACTACGAGAACTCCAAACTTCTACTATTCCAGGATTTCTCCTCCACAGTGGTAGGAAAACGTAGAGTCTTCAACCCTGTCCTTAAACTTCTACAGACAGATTGATTCGATTCAGCCTTCAATAACCTGCCACCCTCCAATTCTCTATGGGTGACAAAATATGGGTATTCAACGATCCTCAAAAGGCTCTAGCCCATCTCAACACATCAGGTCGAGCTCTACCCACCTCTCCTATAGCTCCTACTTAAGACGGGTTCACGTATGACTTTTGGTGTAAAGTTACCAGTACTACTTTAATTGTTTTGATTTGTTTACTTATTCTGAACTCCAGTTATGGAGTCAGTATGTTTTATTTTCTGTGGTCATGATGTTGCTCTCACGGGCTGATGGGCAGCATGGTGATACCTTGTTCTTTATTGGTTGTTCATTTAAAGGGAAAATCCGTGCGCACCACCTTAGGGGACCTCACAAACTACTGGGGGGATGCCTGCTTGCTGGGACAGGTTTTCTTCCCTCTCCTTTTCTTCATATTTATATCTATTTTGGCTGCTTTCTGGTATTGGTTAAATGGCGTCTACTACTAATGTTACTGCATCCACCATTTCCACCTTTAGGCTTCATTCACACGTCCGTATTTGTGCACATCCTGGAAAACGGTCAGTTTTTTGCGGATCTGTTGTTTTTCAAGCACATCCGTTCTGTTTTTCCGCAAAAACGGAAAGAATGTATCAAATCTTTTTTTTTTCTAGCCTCCTGGAACGGAATCCGCAAATGCGGATGACATGCAGATGCCTTTCCGCATGTCTTCCGCATTTTTGGAGGTTCCATAGACTTGTATTGAGCTACGGACCGCAAAATCGGGATAGAAGTAGGACAGGAGGATTTCTTTATGCGGACTGTCGGAACGGACACACGGATGCGGACAGCACACAGTGTACTGTCCGCATTTTTTCGGGACCCATTGAAATGAATGGATCCGCATCCTATCCGCATAATTGTCCGAAATTGCGGAAACGGATGCGGATACAAAATACGGACGTGTGAATGGAGCCTAACGTGGTGTACTTAGAATGTTAATGGCCCTATTACACCGGTCAAACGCAGAAAGGTATTGAACCATTTGCAGAAACTTAAATCACACATTGTATTTTTACAGGAAACTCACTGGGAACCATCCACCTTTACTTAACAAACGGTTCCCAACCTGTATTGAAGCTTCATTTTCTAGGAAAGTGAGAGGCGTAGCCATCCTGTTTAGCTCACAGATCCAACACAAAATTTTGTAGACCATTGAGGACCCAGCGGGCAGGTATCTCCTTGTGAAGGTTATTATTGAAGGTACAATCTACTGTTTGGTAAATGTAAATGTACTGCTGACGGCTATAGCCAGCTGGGATGTAAACAATGTCATAGTGGGGGGAGACTTTAATGATGTTCATGATATGTTACTAGATAGATCCCACCAACGTACATCTAGGTACTTCCACTACTGTAACAAATTCTATTCATACACTGATTGATCATTTAGACTTGATAGACCCATGGCAATTGTTACACCCCACGGACTCTGATTACACACATTACTCACATGTCCACAACTCTCATGCGAGAATTGACTATTAGTTGATCCCGCATACCTCCATTCACCTTTTGAAATCATCTCGAATATTGGAACAGTCTGTATCGAATATACAGACTATTAGCCTCCCTAACCAAACCTTTTTGGTAGTGCTACAAAAATCTCCAAATTGAAATTACCTTTGGGTTCCTTCATATCTAATCCTATGGAAATTGGAGAGCAATTCAAATCCTTCTTTTAATCTTTATATACTGAGCCCTCAGATGATGTTCCTTCAGGATCCCCTTTCTCTGATACTACTCTGTTAACAACCTTATCAGATGATCATCAACTAATTTTAAACGCCCCTATTAGCCAAGAGGAAATCGCTACCACTATTAAATCTATAAATCTTTCTAAGGCCCCGGTCCTGATGAACTTGGGAATGAATATTATAAATTATTAAGTACACCCCTGAGCCCCTACTTACATTCACTGTATAATCACATTATTACCTGTAAAACTCTCCCTGATGGATTTAATGACGCTTGCATAATGGTTCTCCCAAAACCTGGTAAAGATCACCTACTGGTAGAGTCCTACCGTCCCATCTCACTTTTAAATTTTAAAATATTCACTAAACTATTGGCGAAAAGACTTCAAATGATTCTTTCAGATATACACCCTTCACAAACAGGTTTAATGTTAGGGAGATCTATCACTTACAATATCAGAACAGCGATTCGAGCTATATCATCAAGCAGAGTACATCGCCAAACTAAGAATATCTTGGTTAGCCTTGATGCTGACAAAGCATTTAATCAAGTGTCATGGAGATACCTCCAGGAACTCCTCAGATTACAATTTGGGTTAACTCCATTTGCTCCTCCTCATTTAAAGTAGGCAGACCTACCTGGGGGTTAAATTGGCAGCCAACCCGGCCCAGCTATACAATTTGAATTACCGCCCTCTTATTGCCTCAATAATCTCCTTAATTCAGTCCTGGCAGAACTTTCCGTTGTCTTTTTCTGGTCGATGTCATCTCCTTAAAATGGTGGCCTTCCCTAAATTACTTGATCTAATTCAAACTCTACACCTCCTACTTCACTCAGCAGACGTTAAGCTTCTGCAGAGAACTTTTAGGTGGTTTACCTGGAACTCATCATGGAGGAGTCGTATTAGCCTATATAAAATACAGCAACCTAAAATATTAGGGGGCCTTAATTTCCCTGACATTTTACTTTATAACCTGGATGCTAAATTTTATGTTATTGACTGGATGCGAGGTAAGGCCCATTTTGCCAATGTAGATATGGAAAAACAATTTTTCCCTCACATTTCCTTATTGGTACTATTACATTTACCAAAAGCTGTACTTCCTCTTAACATAGGGGACTTCCCTGTTCTGTGGAATATTATTCAAGCATGTCATAAAGTAAGGAATTTCAGTAGATGGCACACATACCTTCTTTCAACCCTTTTTTTGGGGCACCCGGGGTTTCTGGGGGGTAGGACTCCCATGATATATACTACACTAGTATCACAAGGTTGTACTTGGATTCTTGATATGTTACAATGTAACCTTCACCGCTAGTCCCCAGTGGGTTATCTTTGATATATTATCTGAGGAACAACACCTAGACGAGGTAAAGCTTTGCTGCATATTTGGGCAGCCGCTATCAGAAAGAGTCTTTTACATCAATAGTAAGGCCTCTTTCACACTAGCGTTAGCACGGATCCGGCACCTAAAGGGTGCCAACGGATCCGTGCTAACGCTGATACATGTGTGGAGCCGGAGCAGCGCTCCGGCCCCACACATGTTGACAGAAATACATACAGACATACACACACAAACACATACATACTTACATACTCCAGCCCGGGACGCCGGCAGCATGTCTTCACGCACCTCCTGCGCGCAGAGATGACGATTCCCCACAGCGCCCTCTGCTGGGCGCAGTGGGGAAACGTCATAGCTGCGCACAGGAGGCGCGTGAAGACATGCTGCCGGCGTCCCTGCCTGGAGTATGTGAGTATGTATGTGTATGTATGTATGTATGTCTGTATGTATGTATGTATTTCTGTGTAGCCGGATCCGGAATGACCCCCCATTGCAAGTCAATGGAGGACAGATCCGGATTACTGGTGTGTCACACCAAACGGATCCGTCCCCATTGACTTGCATTGGGGGTCATTCCGGATCCGTCTTGGTGCGGATGCCTGGACCGGAGAGAAAACCGCAGCATGCTGCGGTTTGTTCTCCAGTCTGAAGACGGAACGGAATGCTTTCAGGAACATTCCGTTGTCTTCAGTTCAGTTTTGTCCCCATTGACAATGAATGGGGACAAAACGGAAGCGTTTTTTTCCGGTATTGAGCCCCTATGACGGAGCTCAATACCGGAATAAAGAAACGCTAGTGTGAAAGTAGCCTTAGACCCAGAAACACCTTCTATCCCTTTTATCCAGACCAAAATAACCTATCTGTTCCATATGGATTGGATTTTCACTCTATCAGATAAAGAAAAACTGACCAAACGGTTCTTTGAAAAATGGTCTTTATTTATGCATACTCTTTCCACCTCCATCAGGTCTAAACTCAAACCACATTGCCTGCCCAAATAGGCCTAATAGATGGGTCACGTGATGTAGCCAGCATCACGTGACCCCGTCCAGCATACTCACACACCTGCTCGTTGTCTAGGGGATGGAGGACGCCGGCCGCGCTGAGGATGCGTGCGACACCGGCTGTGCTAAGGATGCGTGCACACAAGCGGGAGACTGCCGGCACTACAGGGAGGGAGCACGCCACCCATTACAATTACAGGACCAGGCAGAAAGACAGTAAGAATGCCTGGCCCTGTCATTGAAGGAGAGGGGGAGATGGCTAAGGGTGGAAAGGGCGGTGGTGCAGCAGTGCTCTGAGAGGCTAGACTCCAAACACCTTTTGGCAGGTTCGAGTTCAGGGTTTAAGTGAATTACGTAATGGATTCCATTCTCACTGAATCCATCACGTAATTCAATGCTGGCATCCTGCATAAAACAAGTGTATGGCCATCTCAGAGGGTTCGTTCTGCTGGTCATTCACTTGTATTATGACGGCATGCCAGCATTGAATTATGTGATGGATTCTGTGAGAACAGAATCCATTACGTAATTCACTTAAAGCCTGAACTCGACCCTGCCAAAAGGCAGATTCGCTCAACTCTAGTGACATTCAGACTCACCAACTCACACAGCATCTTATGTGTGGACAGGAAGTCTAATTCTCTATGCATTCCTATGGGAGCCTCACTTTCAGTCTCATAGGAATGAATAGAGAAGTAACTGGCTTCCTGTCCTGGGGCATTTGGAGGTCAGGGAGTTGGTCACATGACACAGCTACACAGAGAGGGGATAACTCACAAATACAGTCTCTGATAAGCAGATTACATTCACTACAGATGACATCATGCACCTTTCTAACAGGTCAGAGAATAAAAATGTTTGTGGGAGTTCTACTTTAAACATTAAACTTAAACGTCTCCTTCAAAGGGAACCTGTCATCTCCGAAACACCCCCTGAACTAGAGTAAGTGTTGTATAGTGTAAGTGATGCTGAATCCAAGTATGTAAGTTTTATCTTCATACTCACTTCCATTCTGACGCTGTGCTCCCACAAACCAGCAGTAAAATGAGTGCATTTTAAGGCAGGTTTGTCAGAGCACAGAGTCAGAATGGAAGTGAGTATAAAGATAAAAATCACATAACCGAACTCGATGTCACTTACGCTATACACCACTTACTCTAGTTTGGAGGGTGTTTCAGAGCTGACAGGTTCCCTTTAAGGCCAACATTTTCTTGGTACTGGTACAATCCCACAGCCTGCTTTACTTGAAAAGAAATGTTTCCAAAGATTCTATGTGACATGTAATATTACATGCCCGCCTAATATAAAAAATTTAGCAATGGTCTTAATAACCCCTTGCGCTGGCGGTGGATCTGCCGAAGTTATGTAGATGCGCAGCCCTCTGCATAACTTTGGTGCATCCACCACTAGTCCAAATGTAAGACGGCTTCCTTGCTGGCTTAAATTTAAACCATTTGCTTAGAAAATGATAAATGAGATGGTCCTGCCAGCCCGTCCCCTTCCCACGCCACTCCCCCTTTTTTAGACCTGGTGTGAGCAGGGAAAAGTCGCAGATTGCACCAAAAAATCATCTTTGCGCCGCAATCTGCACCAAATATACGCCAGATAACTGGCGTATATCTGATAGTAAATGAACCCCTAAGTCGATTGAACAGTTGTGCAACATATCAAGGAAAAATGAAGTTAATCTCCATTATAACTGTGTGGGTTTGCCACAGATAAGGGTCGATATTTGCTGATCCGATGATTATGTATCTGTTAAAGGGGAAAGATTCTTGGCTCATTTTGCAATGAATCACAGCATTGCAACACACCTTCCCCTATAAAACACGCTGCTGTGAGCGGCACAGTCCAGTGCAGGCTGTGTCCTCCGACTGCCACAATGATGCAAATACATTGCTTGGTTCTCCTGTCACTGTGTTATGGCGCACTCACGATGCCAACACCTGAAAACAACACAGACGTCAGCTCTACAGATCAGGATTTAGCACAGGTACGTCTTGAAAAAAAGTATGAAAGGTATTATTAGAGTCTTTGGAAATTTGAAAAGGGATTTTATGTATAAGGCCTTGTTCACACATCAGTTATTTGATCAGTTATTTCTATCAGTTTTTGTGAGCCAAAACCAGGAGTGGAGGCTACACAGAGATAAGGTATAATGAAAAGATCTGCACCTGTTCTGTGTTTTTGACCCGCTCCTGGTTTTGGCTGACAATAACTGATGGAAATAACGGATAACTGATGTGTGAACTAGGCTTAATACAGGTTGACGTAGATTTAGAAGTGGCCTGCATTTCTACATAACTTTGGCGGATCCACCGCCAGCGCAGGGCCTTAATAAGACTGGCTTCAAAAATGAACCCTAACCCTAAAATGCCAGTCTTAAAGGGGTTATCCCATGACTAATGAAAAAACTAAAAATCAGACATCATATAGTACATGACAACCTCTTTATAACAAAGCCAGAACCAGCCCTGTACCTCACATGTATCCAGAGATCTTCCCATTCATTGCTCTGCTAGATTTATATGATGCTGGCAGCTCAAGGGGAGTGTCTTTTCTGCTGCAGCTCAGGGGGCGTGTCTCAGCTCCCCCTATCACAGCTCAGGAGGCGTGTCTCAGCTCTCCCTATCACAGCTCAGGAGGCAGTTAAAGAATGATACTGAGCAGGTGCGGCCTTTTCATTGAGCAGGTCAAATAAATAAGAAAAAAACAAACAGCAGGGGGCGCTATACAGAGTATTCAGATCCAGGGGCTGGTTTGAAAACTGTAGAATATTTTTCCTGGGACAACCCCTTTAATAAATGACTCCCATGGTGTTTATCTAGACATGGATTTCTAGGGCAGTTTTTTGTGTGTTCCAGGGAGGGCCCCTTTTTCACACAGGCCTACTCTTTTAAGGGGTTGTCTTAATTTTAAGACAAATTATACTCTATCCTGTGTCTGACATGTTTCTGATCAGTGGGATCCAATGGCTATGGCCACCACTGATCACAAGAATGGGAGCCTGTGCTCCTTATTTGAATGGAGAGGCTCCTTATTTGAATGGAGAGGCATTTAACTGGATGGGACTCCCAGAGATAGCCAAGTACAAGCTCCGTAGAGCTGAATGGAGTGGCAGCGTGCATGTGTGACCATCATTCTGTTCAAACAAGAAACAACGGCCTCCGTTCTAGTGATCAGTGAAGGTCTCAGCGGTGGGACCCTTGGCAATCAGACACTATCTCCTACACTGTGGATTGTCTTCAAGGGACAACCTATTTAAGATACATATTACTGTAGATCATTTAGAATACTTCATAGTTTCATAAAACAAATTCCTTTGCCATTTTTCCCCCTAGGAATATTTAAACAAATTCTACCCATCCACCTCTAGAGATGGAAAGACATTGAGTGAAAGGCTGGAGGAAATGCAAAAATTCTTCGGCATGAAGGTAACAGGAAAGCTGGACACAGACACCATGAATATAATGAAAACCCCTAGATGTGGCATGCCAGACGTGTTCACAACATTCAATGGAAGATCAAAATGGCAGAAAAACTCCATTACCTACAGGTAGGTGCCATGCACCAGGATATTATTGGCCTATATGTTTTTTTTCACACTTAGTCATCCACAATAAAGAGCATGTCTCCTTCTGGAGCACCCAGAATGCTTATTTTAAACTTTTTTTCCTACATTGTCTTAAAGGTGAGCTCCATACAGAAATTTACGAACGGCCATGTCTTAGAAAATTGGAAATCTGAGAAGCAGCAAAAGTTTATGAATTATGGTTTATCTACTTACAGAAATAATAGCACTTTTCTATTTTTCTGCAGCGGCGGCCATATTTTCTAAAGTGACAACAGGAAGTGCCGCCATATTGTTTGTAAAACTGTCACTTCCTTATCGATAGACCGTGTTTATAACATTTTTAGGGTTACAAATTTTGTCGGCAGTCTTTTAGAAGATCTCTTAAAAGTGACTTAATAGTGATCAATATGGACGCACTTCCTGTTTTCACTTTAACAAAAATGGCAACCGCAATAAAATAACGCAACAAAGTCAAGCAAATAATGGTTTAGGCTACTTTCACTTTCGTTGTTTTCCGGTATTGAGATCCGGCTGAGGTTCTCAATAATGGGAAAAAAAATGTTTATGTTTAGTCTTACATTCTGAATGGAAAGAGATCCGTTCAGGATGCATCAAGATGTCTTCAGTTCCGGTAGTGGATTAGGAAGGAATTGGTAATGTAAAGGAAGGACTTCTACTTCTCCTTCCCGCTGGATCCACTTCTGGCTTTGGGGAAAATCTGCCTCAAAATCTCCTCCAGAAAAACTCTGTGAACCTACCCTTATAAGGCTACAAAACAATGTAAGTCAATGATGACGGACCCGTTTTTTGAGGATCCTAAATCCGTTTCTTATTTCCGTTTTGATTTCACACAATCGCATCATAACAGAACGGATGCTTCCTGATGTGCAAAATCAAAATATATCCGTTTAATTCCGTTATTGGGATCCTCTGCCAGATCTCAATACCGGAATTAACAACCCAATTGTGAAAGTAGCCTTACTATTCTATGGCTATCGTTTAAAAAATAGAATAGATAAAAGTCGCACCCAGGCCCTGGTACCTGAGGTCTTCCAAAAGGCCATACTTGCCAATTGTGATGAAACGTATAGGAGTCTCTTTGAAAAAGGAGATACTTCCCCAAAGTCTCAGAAGTGTTGCCAAATCTCCTGGCACAGCATGGAGGGCTGCTTGTCCCCCAAAAATACCCCTTTATGTACTGTAACTGTATGTGACATTGGGATTCAGTGTCATTAGATGCAGCCCCCACTTAAAATACCTTAAGAGGGCAGAGCGCCACTCAAAATGGGTGAAGTAATGCTCAAAAAGGGTTGGGCACCTCTCAAATGTTGGTTGTGTCTCCAAATGTGGTGTGGCTATGAAAGAAAATAATGGAGGCCAATCTTCAAAAGGTGGCAAGTCTGCCAAAGGCCCAGAAGCATAATTTGGATCTCTTTGGCGCCAAATGTAAAACCTGGAACAGATCCCTCACCAGCCATTTGTCATTTATAATACTGGTGTCTTTTTATCTAGTAGCAAAGTCACTGGGATCCATCAGGTGCTATGGTCTGGGGACGACTACTACCTCTGCGCCTAATAAAATACCATTTCTGTTTAAGAGGATATCAGTATTGTAAATGGCACATGGTAGGTCAGGGACCTTGCTATAGGCCTTGGCCAGTGGAACATGACAGTGATTTTGGTAATTGTTACCAATGGTGCCTTGCAATCTTGTCAATGCCACCAAATTATACAACTTACAAATTAGGCCTCAGTGTCTTTGTTGCCCTTAGCAACCAATCACAGCTCTGCTTTCACTTCTTAAACTTCTCTGATAAAATAAAAGTCATGCTGAGACTTTTTTTCTTCGAAAAGTGGACCAACCATTTTGGGAAGCTTTCAGTCAGACATATGGGGGGTGGCACTCATCAAAAATGGTATAATGGAAAACTGGCCTTGTTACCCATAGCTAGGGGCGTAGCTTTAGGTAAAGCGGTTGCTTTGGGGCCCGAACTCAGAAAGGGCCCACCCAGAAGGAGGACTGAATGATTTTATTGTCATGGTCCCCTCAACAGTATTATAAAATGGCATTATATACAGACACTATAGGAGATGTTGCTAGGGGGGCTCCGTTCAAAAATTTGCTGCGGGGCCCAGTCATTTCTAGTTATGCCACTGCCCATAGCAACCAATCAGATTCCACCTTTTATTTTCCAAAGGAGCGCTGAAAAATGAAAGGTGGAATCTGATTGGTTGCTATATGCAACTAAGCCAGCTTTCCTTTACACCAGTTTTGATAACTCTCCCACATTGTCTGCTGATATTTGGCCTCGTTTATCAAACATTTGCCTTCTCGCTCATAACTATCACAGAGCAGTTTCCATTTTTCTACAGCAGTTTAAGGCCAAAGGTGTCCAAAACACATTAAAAAAAATTTGGCACATGCCATGTACTCAACATTTTTGGAGCAGTATGTGTAAGAATTCAGCCACGTTTTGCTTAGGGCTCCTACCCACAAACACGTGTATTTTGTGGTCCGCAAAATACATATACTGTTCATGTTGCATCTGCATTTGTGTGGACCCATCGACTTTGATGGGTCCATATTCCACATTTAGTGGCCAAGTATAGGACATGTTCTATCTAATTGTGGAATAGACATACGGATGCAGAGAGCACGTGAATCATCCATGTGCTTTAACCGCGCGTATGTCCACAAAAAGATAGAATATGCCCACAAAATGTGAACCACAAACCCATTCAAGTCTATGGGTCCACAAAAACAAAATGTGGATGGCACACGGACAGCAGACGTATTTTGCGGATCCGTGGTGTCCATTCGTGTACATTATGCCTTAGTAAAAGGATTAAAGACATTTAGGTTTTATCACATTTTATTCACTTTATAGCTGTGAAGTATCGTGTTACCCAGCAAGTATTAAAACAAATGGGATATACCGTATATATTTCTTTCTTGTACAGAATTTTGAATTACACCCCGGACCTTCCTGTCCGTGTGGTTGATGATTCGATCCGTAAGGCATTCAACGCTTGGAGCCAAGTCACTCCACTCAGGTTCACCAGAACCAACAATAGAGACGCCGATATTCTCATCCAGTTCAATGCGCGATGTAAGTAGGTCTATACAGCAGGTATATATACAGTGCCTTGCGAAAGTATTCGGCCCCCTGGAACTTTTCCACCTTTTGCCACATTTCAGGCTTCAAACAAAAAGATATAACATTTTACATTTTTGGTGAAGAATCAACAACAAGTGGGTCACAATTGTGAAGTGGAACTTATTGGATCATTTAAACTTTTTTGTAATAATAAAACTGAAAAGTTGGGCGTGCAAAATTATTCGGCCCATTTACTTTCAGTTCAGAAAACTCACTCCAGAAGTTGATTGAGGATCTCTGAATGATCCAATGTTGTCCTAAATGACTGATGAAGAGAAATAGAATCCACCTGTGTGTAATCAAGTCTCCATATAAATGCACCTGCTCTGTGATAGTCTCAGGGTTCTGCATCATGAAGACCAAGGAACACACCAGGCAGGTCCGTGATACTGTTGTGGAGAAGTTTAAAGCCGGATTTGGATACCAAAAGATTTCCCAAGCTTTAACCATCCCAAGGAGCACTGTGCAAGCGATCATATTGAAATGGAAGGAGTATCAGACCACTGCAAATCTACCAAGACCCGGCCGTCCCTCTAAACTTTTATCTCAAACAAGGAGAAGACTGATCAGAGATGCAGCCAAGAGGCCCATGATCACTCTGGATAAACTGCAGAGATCTGAGGTGGGAGAGTCTGTCCATAGGACAACAGTCAGTCCAACACTTCACAAATCTGGCCTTTATGGAAGAGTGGCAAGAAGAAAGATATTTCTCAAAGATATCCATAAAAAGTCTGGTTTACAGTTTGCCACAAGCCACCTGGGAGACACCAAACATGTGGAAGAAGGTGCTCTGCTCAGATGAAACCAAAATCCAACTTTTGGAAACAATGCAAAACGATATGTTTGGCGTAAAAGCAACACAGCTCATCACCCTGAACACACCATCCCCACTGTCAAACATGGTGGTGGCAGCATCATGGTTTGGGCCTGCTTTTCATCAGCAGGGACAGGGAAGATGGTTAAAATTGATGGGAAGATGGATGGAGCCAAATACAGGACCATTCTGGATGAAAACCTGTTGGAGTCTGCAAAAGACCTGAGACTAGGACGGAGATTTATCTTCCAACAAGACAATGATCCCAAACATAAAGCAAAATCTACAATGGAATGGTTCACAAATAAACGTATCCAGTCTCTAGATGTGCAAAACTGATAGAGACATACCCCAAGCCAGTGGCGTAGCTATAGGGGTCGCAGCGGTCGCAGTTGCGACCGGGCCCCTAAGCCAGGGGGGCCCCGAGGGCCCCCCTTGCCACTTGCAGGGCCGCACCGCCAATTAGCCGGGTGCGGTGCGGCCCTGCGGACAGTTGCGGGCGGCGGTGGGGCAGAGGGAGATGAGCGCTTCCATTGTGGAAGCGCTCATCTCCATAGTCATCTGTATCGCCGTCCTCAGGACGGCGATACAGATGCCTGTATTCTACTGCGGGGCAGGGGAGGGAGAGGCGTCTCCCCTGCCCGTTCCTCTGATAGGCTGCAGGCACTGGGCCTGCAGCCTATCAGAGGCCGGCTCAGGCGGCGCGATGACGTCATCGCGCCGCCTGAGCCGTACAGCGCGGGACACAGGCCGGAAGAGGCCTGCATCGCATCGCTGACAGCTCCATGGAGGTAAGTATTAGTGTTTATTTTTTTATTGTAGCACGGACCGAAGCTCTATTGGGGGACATGGGGGCATTTTTACTAGCACATGGGGGCACTTTTACTGTCACATGGGGCATTTTTACTGGCACATGGGGGCACTGGGGGCATTTTTACTGGCACATGGGGGCATGTCACTGGCACTGGGGGCATTTTTACTGGCACATGGGGGCATTTTTACTGGCACATGGGGGCACTGGGTGCAACTTACTGGCACTTGGGGCATTTTTATTGGTACTGGGGGCACTTTTACTGGCACATGGGGGCACTGGGGGCATTTTACTGGCACATGGGGCACTGGGGGCATTTTTACTGGCACATGGGGGAATTTTTACTGGCACATGGGGGCACTGGGGGCATATTACTGGCACTGGGGGCATTTTTACTGGCACATGGGGGAATTTTTACTGGCACATGGGGGCACTGGGGGCATATTACTGGCACTGGGGGCATTTTTACTGGTACTGGGGGCACTTTTACTGGCACATGGGGGCACTTGGGGCATTTTACTGGCACATGGGGGCACTGGGGGCATTTTTACTGGCACTGGGGGCATTCTTACTGGCACATGGGGGCACTGGGGGCATTTTTACTGGCACATGGGGGCACTGGGAGCATTTTACTGGCACTGGGGGCATTTTTTACTTGCACATGGGGGCACTGGGAGCATTTTACTGGCACTGGGGGCATTTTTTACTTGCACATGGGGGCACTGGGAGCATTTTACTGGCCCTGGGGGCATTTTTACTGGCACATGGGACACGAGGGCATTTTTACTGGCACTGGGGCCATTTTTACTGGCCCATGGGGGCATTGGGGACATTTCTTACTGGCACATGGGGGCAATGGGAGGCATTTCTTACTGGCACTTGGGGGCATTTTTCTGGCACATGGGGCATTTCTTACTGGCACATTGAAAGCATTATTACTTCTGGGGCACAGTGGGGACATTAGTACTGTTGGGGGCACTATTACTAACAAGTGCACTCTGGCAGAGAATTATTAGTTGGGACTTTGGGGGCACCCTGGCACAGTATCAGCGCAGTTATTTCTGGGGGACGTTATGTTCACACTATTACTGTCAGGGGCACTATTTGCTGGGCGCAGTTATTTTAGGACACTGTACCAATAATTATTGAAGGGCACTATCTGTGTGGTACTAGTGGCACAGTACTGGGGGTGGTGGGATGATTTGTCCAGAAGACGGGAGGATGATGGAAAAGTAGTGAACTAAGATTTTTTTCTGTCTAACTGCAGAGATGAGAAATGGCTGAAAAATGGCGCCTGGTCTGAAAGGAGAAGATGAGGAAAGAGAAGATCTACATCCGAGGAGACGTCACTGGATGTACGAGGTATGAGGCGCTGTATTATACTGGATGTAAGAGGTATGGGGCGCTGTATTAGGCTACATTCACAGGAACATTGTGTTTTGCAGTCTGCAAATTGCGGATCCGCAAAAAAAGGATGATGTTCCGTATGGCATCCGTTTTTTTTGCAGATCCACTGTAACAATTCCTATCCTTGTCCCCAAAACGGACAAAAATAGGAATGGACATACAGATGCGGACAGCACACAGTGTTCATTTGAGTGAATGGGTCGTGTGAATGTAGCCTTACCCTGTATGTTCTGTAGTGATACACGTAATGTTAGGAGGTTAGGTTAGGGTGAGAATTTGGCATGGAAGGGGGTTTCAATTTTTGACTTGGCCGGCAGAAAAGCTAGGTGAACCAGCGCTGGAGGAAGGGGGGGGGGGGCCCAAGCTGAACTCTTGCACCAGGGCCCATGAGCCTTTAGCTACGCCCCTGCCCCAAGCGACTTGCAGCTGTAATCGCAGCAAAAGGTGGCGCAACAAAGTATTAATGCAAGAGGGCCGAATAATTTTGCATGCTCCACTTTTCAGTTTTATTATTACAAAAAAGTTTAAATGATCCAATAAATGTCGTTCCACTTAACAATTGTGACCCACTTGTTGATTCTTCTTCAAAAGGTTGAAAAGTTCCAGGGGCCAAAATACTTTCGCAAGGCACTGTAGGTATACTGGGCTGGACCATTAAGGCTCAGCTCCCACTTCGTTATTGTGAAGGTGTTTGTCGGGAGGATTTCCTGACGTAGTATAACCCTAATAGAGGGCTGTAACATATGATACTGTATAGCCATACAGTGGCAGTTGTTGCCTATAGGACATAAAACAGATAAATCACATCCTTATGTGTATGATCATAATAATTTCTATCATTTTATTGCAGCACATGGTGATCAGTATCCATTCGATGGCCCCAATGGTGTACTGGCTCATGCCTATTATCCTGGTCCTGGAATCGGTGGTGATGCCCATTTTGATGAAGATGAGAGATGGACAAATAACCAAGCAGGTACGCTGCTGCAGAGTTATACTGTTCTTTTCAATAATATAGATATGCATATATTTCTCTTGTCGGCATGTTGTCTGAGTTAAAGGGAACCTGTCATCTCCGAAACACCCCCTGAACTAGAGTAAGTGTTGTATAGTGTAAGTGATGCTGAATCCGAATATGTAAGTTTTATCTTCATGCTCACTTCTATTTTGACGCTGTGCTCCCACAAACCGGCAGTAAAATGCACTCACTGGACTCTTCTTTGAGTCCTCTCCATTATGTGAGTGAGCACTGGAGTCCAGTGAGTGCATTTTACTGCAGGTTTGTGGGAGCACAGCGTCGGAATGGAAGTGAGTATGAAGATAAAAATTACATATTCGGATTCAGCATCACTTACACTATACAATACTTACTCTAGTTCAGGGGGTGTTTTGAAGATGACAGGTTCCCTTTAAAGGGATTTTCCAAGACTTTTCAACCAATGTCCTATCCTCTGGATAGGTCATCAGTATCTTACCAGAGGGGTTCCGACTCCCGGGATCCCTGGCGATCGATCAGCTGTTTGAGAAGGCAGCAGCACTCCTGTAAGAGTTGCGGCCTTCTTGCAGCTTTCCTTAGATCAGTGACATCTTGTTTATCGGTCACATGGGTCACCTAGGCGCAGCTCAGACCCTTTCAAGTGGGAAGGTCAACAGTTAAAGAAAGTCTCAAAAAACCCCTCTCATTTTTTTTTTAAAGACAGGAAAGTTCTTAGAATAGCAAAAACTTTATGGTCACTGTCTCGTACCCCCTCTGTTCCTGCATCAGCACTCCAATCCTCCCAGCCTCTGCTGTCACCATGTCATGTTTTTGGCTGCAGCCATGACATGCCCGTATACCGCATGTAACCGCTGCACCCAATCACCAGCCTCAACTTTATATGGCACAAGACTGCTGAAGCCAGCGAAAACCAAGCCGAGTGGGAAGGACAAGGTGGCAGTGCTGGAATGGAGAGGCCCTGTGATTTTAAATTTATTTTTTTTGTTATTCTAATATCTTCCATTTCTTAGCTTTCTTTTTTGTTAAAGACATTTGGACCTCCCATTTAAAAGGGATTTCTCATGTATTTAATTTTTGTTGCACTATTATATGTAAGTGTATAGAAGTGAAATCCCGTGTGAATCATTTTTTGAAAAGTGGTAGATTTTTTTTAAACCAGCCATTTTAGAGGCACACATTTCCTTCCTGTATTGTCTGTATAGACAGTGCACCAGGCTCCATGTGCTTTATGTCAGCTGAAATGAATGGAGTTAACTGACGGAGAAATGTTAAATGTCTGTGCGGGGTATAGTGTTACCATCCTGCCTTATATAAGCCTCCACCAGAACAATAGCAAATTTATCCTCCCTCTGCTGTTCTTATCCCAGTCTACACAGCAAAGCAGGAGGAATGAAATGTCTACTTATTGTGTGTGCTCCAGTGTGAAAACTGGAATATTTGTAGAATTTTTTTGTTACGCAAGTCATTAAGATATTTCCCATGCAAAATTCTTTAGTAAAGCAAGAAAAACATGAAATGCAAATGTAAATGTCCATAGCTGTCACCATACTAGAACAATAGGTAAAGAAGCCATGAACGTTTGCTGAATATCTTTCTCCTTATAACCTGTACCCACCTTTTCCTTAGACTACAATCTATTTCTGGTGGCTGCACATGAATTTGGTCATTCCTTGGGACTCGGTCACTCCAATGACCGTCGGGCCTTGATGTTCCCCAACTACCGCTATGTAAACACAAACAACTTCCGCCTGTCTCAAGATGACGTCAATAGAATACAGTCACTGTATGGCAGACCGCGCAAGTAACTGCTTCCTACCACTCGGTTGGCCCTTTATCTAACAGTGCTTTGATAGAAGAGCGTGAGATGCTTAAAGTTGAATTACTTTAATTCTCTGTAATGTTTAGGTCATGTATTTGACAATTCAGCTAAAGACAAATAAATAATAAATATAAATTAAAATATAATTATCAGACTGTGAAGGACAAGCCAAGCTTCTGTATGAATGGTACAGTAAGTCAGAGGTATACACAGATATTATAGGACCCCATAGCTCATGGCCGCCGCTGATCTTTTCACTTGTCTTGTTCCTGGGGACAAAGACCTACTTCTTTCCTCTCCCCATTGAGTCCAGTCGTCAGGGTAGCTCTGTCCCCTGACACAGGCTGCGGCCTGCTTGTTGGCTGAGCCTCTTTCTGTCAGCCCATAGGGCACGCGCTCCCTCCAGCTTTTAATGTGCCATTGCGTGCACCCTAGTCTTCAGCCAATGGCAGGCAACCATGGGATACTTAAAGGGAGTCTGTCACCTGTTTTTCACCAATATAACTAAGATCACTCCCCCATAGAAGATTGCATACACATTCCAAGCATACCTGTGTGCACTTTGTGTCTGTATTCCATGTCGATGATAAGAAGTTTTATTCTGCTGGAAAACAGCTCCCAAGTGCCCAGCTGAAAGTGAAAGTAAAAACAGCTTTCACACCCGACTCATTTCTAACAGTTCTTCTGATATCTTCTGACATAATGCTTGGAATGCCAGCTTTCAAACAAGATCAGAACCATTTTTCTATCTGCTACCAATCCCAAGATATGAGCAGCTAAAGCAGCCCTCCCCTCTTCAGTCTGGTTTGCTTTGGCCACTTGCAGCAGCAGAGCTGGGCACTTGGTGGCTGTCTTCCAGCAGAATAAAAGTGTTTTTCCTGGACATGGAATACAGACACAAAGAGCACACAGGTATGTCTGGGATGTGTCTGCAATAGAGACGAGCGAGCATGCTCGGGTGCAATTTTCGCGTATTTGCGTTCGCATTTTAAAATCGGTACGCTAATGCATACGCATATTTTAATCTGTACACTAATGCGTATGCATTTTAAAAATTTGTACGTTTTGCGTACGCATTTGTGTACAGATTAAAATATGCGTATGCATTAGCGTACCGATTTTAAAATGCGTACGCAAATACGTGAAAATTGCACCCGAGCATGCTCGCTCATCTCTAGTCTGCAATCTTCTGTGGGGCAGTGCTCTTAGTTATATTGGTGAAAAACAGGTGACAGACTCCCTTTAAGGCACCTTACCCCATGAAAGGAAGCCTGAGCAATACCGTAAGTTCCTAGCATGCTAGTATCTTGCTAAGGTTTATTGTATTTGTCTGTTCATGTACCAACTTATGCTTATTTCCTGGATATTGACCATCCTCTGCCTGACCTGTGTCTGTTCTCCATATTTGCTGTCTGTACTGACCTCAGAATGTTTATCAGAATGCATATACACTGCCTACCCTGACCTTGGCTTGTGCCCGACTATAGTTTTGCCTGATCCCTCACTGCTTTGCACCAGTGTCTCATAACCCCGGGGGTCAGTTTTCAACCACACCAGGACTACTCCACAAAGTATCGGCCTGGTGGTTCCCCTGCAGCCAACAGTAAATACCAGGAGAATGCTAGGATAACATCCAAAGTCAAATCTGTAGGTTGACACAGTGGTTCCAGACCCACTGCCGTGACAAAAGTTTAGTATGGGCCACCCCCTTCCCTCAAGATTTCTGCCAAATTTACAATTTTTTTAATATGGGGAACATTTTAATAAAAAATACAAAATTGCACTCCACATCACTCACTTTACCCAATTTCTATGTCAGAGAACGAGGGACTGGTCTTTCTGAACGACATATTTCTGAACCTACTTTACACCAGGCACCTGACATAAGTACATTATAAAGCTCCCCAATACTGTTCTAAATCTCCTGCTTGCCTTGATATAGTATATTGTAAAACTAGATTCCCGCAACCATTAGGGAAAGCTCAGTGCAAATGATTTTTAATTAAAAAAACTGATTTTATGATGCAAAGGACTTGAAAAAATCTAAAAAAAAAATATTCAACAGTTTTCAAACCAGCCCCTGGATCTGAATACTTTTGTAATTGTATGTAATTAAAATGTAGCATAGCCACTGAATTATTCAATAAAATGTATATGTATAGCGCCACCTGCTGTTTGTTCTTTTTCTTATTTCTTTGTCCTTCTCACCGAGATGGCCACACATGCTCAGTTTTATCCTTCAACTGCCTCTTGAGCTGTGATAGGGAGAGCTGAGACACACCCACTGAGCTGTGATAGGGAGAGCTGAGACACGCCCCCTGAGCTGTAATAGGTAGAGCTGAGACACACACCCTGAGCTGTGATAGGGAGAGCTGAGACACGCCCCCTGAGCTGCAGCAGAGACACTCCGTAGAGCTCCTAGTTTGATATAAATCTAGCAGAGCAATGAATGGGAAGATGTCTGAACCCATGTGAGGTACAGGGCCGGTTCTAGGGTTGTTAGAAAGGGATTGTCATGTACTATGTGATGTCTGATTTTCAATTTTTACATTAATCATGGAATAATGATATCTGTGTTCCCACATAAAACCATCAAACCAATGTACTTCCCATTCCCACTGAGCATATCCCTGGGTTCCCATGTACTGTATCTAGAGTGTCACAAAGGTTTTTTGCTTTTTTTTTACTGCATAGTCTGAAGCACTTTCCTGCATATAGGGTTAAATAAAAATAAATACGCCGCACAATATTTTTTTACAATGAGGGCTAATGGCTGAGGTATGCTATACTATGCCTATTTACAGGCATACATCGGAGGTATACATTAGGAAATACCCTGATTAGCAATGAGCGAATTTTGTAAAATTTGAGTTCTATTTCTTTTCTCATACACACAAACAAAATTTGGATTTGCTAGGAACAGAATTTTTCTAAAATTCAGTTCAAATTTCTGCATAGAGACTAACAATGTTTTCTTTCTCCTGATATGTTTACAGTTTTGGAAAATTCTACATCTGAAATTGTTTATTAGAACAGTGATGTCGTTATTTCAGTTACTATTGTATTGCGTCCTTACGGAGTACACTACAGTAATGTTCAATACAGTTTACACAAAGTAAGAGAGGCTTACAGAAGAAAGTGGAAGACGGCCAGTTGGACAGTAATACCACAAGATGGCAGCACTGCATCTTAGCATATTGGTATATAGAAAAATGATGAATAGAAAAAAAAATAGCGTGGTCCTGCGTTAGACAGAAAAATCTATAATAATATTTATTCATAGAGCGCTTTTATGTACGATATTCCACACTGCTACACACTCAGGGGGTTCATGTACAAAACAAAAGACATCACAAAAGTACAACCTAATATACAACTGATACACTAGGAGTGAGGGCCCCTTTGATGTTAAAGGGAATATGTCACCAGGGGCAGGCTTGGCATTTCTGGGGCCCCAAGCATAGTTATGTCTGTGGGCCCTAATCAGGACAGCCAGCCAGGAATCACTATTGCCAGCAGAGGTTACCTATTTGTCCACTTGAAAGTAGTGGCCTTGTCCGATTCCAGCTTTCTGGTGGCTGAGGTGAAAATTGAAATGGTGAGTACTAACTGCCCCCCTCCCCCATCCTCAGGCCAAATTCTCAATCCAACTCCTCCACCCATCGTACTGCTAAATGCATATTTGAATTGGACATTACGTAAAGCACTACTTACCTCTCAGGCTACTTTCACACTTGCGTTTGCAGGATCCGTTTGTGAGATCCGCCCAGGCTCTCACAAACGGATCCATCATGAGAATACAACCGCCTGCATCCGTTCTGAACGGATCCGTTTGTATTATCTTTTACATAGCAAATACGGATCTGTCTTGAACTCCATTGAAAGTCAATGGGGGACGGATCTGTTTCCTGTTGTGTCAGACAAAACGGATCCGTCCCCATTGACTTACATTGTGAGTTATGACGGATCCATTTGCATCAGTTTCTTCATGCGGACACCAAAACGCAGCAAGCAGCGTTTTAGTGTCCGCCTCCAAAACGGAATGGAGACTGAACTGAGGCAAAACTGATGCATTCCGAACGGATCCTTTTCCATTCAGAATGCTTGAGGACAAAACTGATCAGTTCAGGACCGTTTGTGAGAGCCTGGGGCGGATCTCACAAACGGATCCTGCTAACGCAAGTGTGAAAGTAGCCTTACATTCAAAGATGTCTCCTCTGATGCAGATGTTCTCTTTCTTCATCTTCTCCATTTGGACCAGAACACCACGACAAATTATTTCAGCCACACCTCATCTCTGCAGAGTTTGCTACATGGACATATTATATTCCTCAGTTTTCCATCAGCCTCCCCCTCCTGGTGCTACATACTGCTGCTACTACCAATACTGTGTCTACTGTGCTCCCCAATCACACCAAATTCTATTCATATGAAATAACAGTGCCATACAGATGTGCTCCTCAAAAGTACAACCAATAGTAATAATTCTCTACCAGAGTACCCTTTTTAGTAATAGTGCCCCCTACAGTGATACTATGCCTGCAGTGTGTACCATCAGTAGTACTCATCCTCAGGGTAAATCCCCCCCCCCCCATTTAATGTCTATTCTTAGGATAGGCCATTAATTTGTGACCAATATGGGTCTAAGGGAGCAGAACAAATGTCCTGACCCTATCTTTTATTTAACTCTGTGTTTGTATCTTGTCTTGGTTCTGATGTATCTCACCGATTTGGACTTCTCCATTTGTATTTTCCCTCATAGGGCCCAGCACCTAGTCAGGGAGGGGCTGTCATCAAGTTATAGGCCGTTTCTTTAGGACGGATTGTGCAATTAGGTAGGGACAGTGGTGCTGGTGAGTTCAGGACTCCACCATTCCCTACCATGACACACAATAGCTGATTGTCAAAGACTATCTATTCTTTCCTTGTACAAGGTAACAGAGCATGCCTAGAAAACTCTCCCATAGAAGTTAAAGAGGTTCCCTCCTGACCATTGTGTCTATGGACCATGGGGCTGCCATTGAGCAATTTTCTTAATGCTTTCTAAATACTTTTAAGAACAGCTCAGACAAGATGGCCGCCCCATAGTCATGTTCAGGAAACAGAATTAAAAAATCGTAATATAATCAGAAAATAAACAGAGATATGTGTTGCTATCTGATTTTAACTGGCAAAAAAACTTTTTTGCTGACACATTTCATTTAAGTGTCTGTATGGGTGCAAAGCAGGGCATGGTGCAATGGCCAGCGTATAGTGCAGAAAGTCAGAAAACCAGGCCAGTGGTAGAAGAAAAAATGTCTGTTTTATTTAAGTGAAAAATGGGGCACTGTGCAATTCTCTCCCAGATAGAAGTGTGTGGATTTAGGCAAGGATGGGAATTATGCCACTGTTACATAGTAACATAGTAACATAGTTTGTGAGGCCGAAAAAAGACATCTGTCCATCCAGTTCAGCCTGTTTTCCTACAAGTTGATACACTATCTTGCTAAAGTCTCTCTCAATAGAGTCTATGGCTGGCAACAGCAACTTGGCAATAATGGCTGTAGTGTGCACTGCAGGATACAGGGTTTTGACGTGTCCAAAAACGGAGAGTGTCTTAACTGTGTCCTCCACAGCAGTAAAGTCTGAATGGCTGTAGTGACAGATCACTTTATTGACTCATATGTTTGGCCAAGCAGATTGTAAGTTGTTCTCTTTTTCTCTCTCTTTCTGTTAATCTTGAAGTAAATCACACACAAATCTCTCTGTAACTTGAGGTCTGAGAATCACAAACTCTCACTCTCCACTCTGTCAAGCTAGGGGTGGAGCCAGCCAACACATAGCCTCCTACAAGGATTGTTAACCTTGGCTATGCCATCAATACATAACATGACAACATATAACAAACCATTTGCAGATAACCCCTGCTCTGGGGTACTCCAGATGTCCCCAGTTGGCACACATCCCAGCAGTAACATTCCACTTGGGGGACACATCATCTCTAAGGCCAGTCTTTGGCTGCAGCGGTGCATGTGGCCCCGTCCTTGCAGAAACTTTACATATGGGGACATGAAGTCCAGTGAAGACAGCCTGGAAGCCACTGAACCTGAATGGAGCGACAAGAAGTAGGTGAGTATATTTTCTTCACAGGTCCCACTGGGAAGGGACATTTAAAACAAAATGGTCCTGGACAACCCCTGTAAGGACTATTTAAAAATTTTGTTAAACAGTCTATAGAAGCTTCAATAACACATCACAATGAATGTATAATTGACCATTTTTTTGCTCCAGTATATGTGGAAATATTTCCTTCACTATTTACAAGCGCGCACAAGTCAGCTCACGCTCTGAGTCATACCTGTTATGTGTCTCTTCCCTAAAATGATCCTGCATGCAGAAGAATGTTTGCCCAGAGGCCTCTGAAATTCGGGAACAAAAGAGTAAAAAAAATGTTGCCTGCAGGCTCATGTCATTCCAAGAAATGTGTGGCAGGAAGAGAGTTGTGGAAACGCTCCGGTCATGTTTACATTGTACTTGAAGAAATGACATTTACAGTACGCTGGAAAGAAAATGTTTGGTGACGAAAAAAAGAAAAACAGAAATGTTCATGCGAAAACAGACATTTGTGAGAATGGTTCTCCTGTGGTTCTTCAGTTTTCTAGTGAAGGTCTACATTGTTGAGCTGGTACCTGTGACAGGAGTGGTCTATGATCTGGCAGACTCCAAAAACATCACTAAGGAGGACTTGACAAAGGCTCAGGTAAGTGCCTGTATGTATTGATAAGTAGTTATTATAGTGTATTACATAGGATGGTTACTCTTTGGTCCTGACTAGAGATGAGTGAATGTGCTCGTAACGAGCACTGTACCGCTCGGCTCCCCTGCGCTCGCATGGGCGCAGGCAGCCGCTTCCGTCGGGTGAGGAGGACGGAAGCGTCTACCTGCGCCCATGCGAGCGCAGGGGAGCCGAGCGGTACAGTGCTCGTTACGAGCACGTTCGCTCATCTCTAGTCCTGACCTACAAATTTCTCCACTGTGCTATCCCTTCTTACATTTACATCTTATATCTTTCACGGATACATCTTTAAAGGAATTATGCAACCTCTATAATGCCAGGGCCCCTATATGGGTTATACTTACCTCACTCACTGGCACCCACGTCGCTTCTGATCTCCGCACGGCTGCTGCTGCATCTCACCGATAAGCGGATCAAAACATCTGCCGATGAGGGAAGGGGGGGGCAGCCAATACCAGCACTGGCAATGCTAGGGAGGCTAGTCCCAGTCGCGGCCTGCTATTGGCTGCTCATCTTAACTCCCCACTCCCCTTTGTCGGATGTTTGGATCCGCATGACGGGGAGATGCAGCAGCGGCTTTGCGGAGATCACAAGCAACTCGGGTGCCAGGTGGGTAAGTATAACCTATAAGAGGGACCCGTGCTTTGGGGGGGGGGTCATTATTATAGGGGTTGGTAGTAATGTGTGTAGGTTCATTTGTATATGCTGCTAATCATTCAAATTGCTACAAAGAAAGAACCCTGTAAGAAAAGTGTAAGAAGACTATAATAACAAATATATTTCTTTAAGAGATGGGCAAATCGATTCTAAAGTAATGAAATTCGACCCAAATTTTCAAAACATTCTGGTCAAATATGAATCTGAACTTTTGACGATTTGGTTTGGGCAAATTTCTAAAAACTACTGATTGACAGCTTCTCCCTATTATGGTGCACAGGAAGAAAACTGTCACTCAGCAGCAGGGGCAGGTGAGCCTGCATCTAATAAATACATGGGATTTACTGCAATTAATAAACTGTATGCTCTCTAAACCTCCTGCACATTCACACATAATTGGCAGAGCGACAAAATTAGCATCATTATACTTAAAAGGGGTGTGCAAGAATGGGAGGGTTTAGCGACACCCCCACCCACTCACTCAGACCTTTAAAGATAAGCTTACTTACCTGCTTCCCGGCACTGGCTCCCCATTCCATCTCCTCCAGGCCTGCCATACTCCGCTGGGCTTCCTTGCATTGACGCCACCTGCAGCCAATCTGGTGTCACATGACGATCCTCTTGCGTCATGTGACACCATATAACTACATCATCCTAGGAGTTACATCCAGACCTGGGACACGTGCTCTGTAAATAAGATTGATGTAAAATTGTCAAATTTTAATGAATGTTTTGAAATCAGAAATTATCGATGAAATGCATCTGTTGTATCAGGAATACATAGATCGATTCTACAATGCATCTACTAAGTCAAGAAGGGTGACCAATCTAGCTGAAGATAAAATCAAGGCCATGCAAACATTTTTTGGACTTCATGTCACCGGAAAAATAAACCAAGAAACTCTGGAAGTTATGAAGAAACCCAGATGTGGAGTCCCTGACGTCCAGAGGTTCAGCCATTTTCCTGGGAAGCCTAAATGGGAGAAAACATCCCTGACCTACAGGTAGCTTCACTGTAAACTATCATTTCATGTATGCAGCTTCTAAGCAGATCTATGTGTTTCCATGGTTACAGATTTGCATACTCATATACTACAGTGATGCGTTAACCGTTGCGAATCCCCCTATATCGGTTGAGCTGGGGTCCTGTGCCCACTGCTGTCCGCTCCTCCTTGCAGACACGGGTGCCACCCTACTACTCACCCATCTACTGTCTGGGTACGTAAATCTTCCTCCTTTAGCCTGCGGCAGTCCAGGCCAACAGTTCCTCCTGTGCTTTCTGCATGCTGGAGCCCAATGTGTAGGCCCTAGTCTTGTTCCACAGGGCGTGCGCACCCTTGGCTTCTTAAAGGGTCAGCACACGCATGCCTAATTTGTTCCTCAGCCTATGGCTAGCTGTCCCTGGGTATATAAGGCACCATCCCAGGTGGGAGGGTGCCTAAACTTCAGGTTTTCTAGTCTCTAGTAACCAGCAAAGGTGCATACTCTGTCTGACTACTCATGTACCCCACTCCAGCCTGACTACCAACTCTGACTTCTTGCTACTAGCCCTGACCTTTGCCTTTTTCTCAGATTGCCCTACTGCTATGTGCCCTGACCTTGGACTTGTCTCTTGGATACACTTGTATGCTGTCTGCCCTAATCTTGGTCCATTTCCAGATTATTATTGCCTGATCATTCGGTGCTTCGCACCAGTGTCCCTAAGCCCCATGAGTCAAACACACCAGGACTATCTGAAGAGGTAGCAGTCTGGTGTCTAATCCACACTGAAGTCCAGATCCCTGTATAGGGGCTAAAGGATGAATACCGGAGGACTGCCAGAATAATGCCCTTAGAATTAGCCCTAAGCCAAACCAGTTGGTTGATATAGTTGATCTACACCCGCTGCCTGTAACAATATCTAGACATTGAAGTGGGGGTGGATTATGCAGAGGGACTGTTTAGAGACAAATATTTTTGCATAGGAGCTGCCTGCACAAGACGGTTCATTATTTTTAATCAATAATATTTCCAAAAAATTTTGATACATTGGCACAATTTAAAATAATCTTGACATGGTTTTTAAACCTCTTCACAGAATTGTCAACTACTCTCCAGATATCCCCAACTCAGAAGTTGATTATGCCATTGCACAGGCCCTCAGGCTCTGGAGTGAGGTTACACCATTGAAGTTTCGCCAGATTTATAGTGGTGAAGGTGATATCATGATATCTTTTGGATACAGAGGTATGTATCAATACAAATGACATTAACTTTGTGATAACTGGAATTCATTAGTAAAACAAGGATTGCATTACTCGTGCAGACCATGGGGATTTCTTTCCATTTGATGGACCACTTGGAATATTGGCACATGCTTTTGCACCAGGTAATGGGATTGGAGGAGATGTTCACTTTGATGAAGAAGAGACATGGACATTGGGTCCCCAAGGTAAGAATAGAATTTCAAGAATCCTAAAATATTCTCATTTTAAAGGTAGCTTGAATTAGTTCTGGACATTTATGGCATTTATGACATATCGATAGGACATAAATGTCCAATAGGTTTGGGACCCACTCCTGTCTCAAGAATAGGGCCCCACCATGTATGAAGAACAAGCTAATGGACTTGTGAAAATAACTAGGCGAGTGTGCTTGGCTATTTCTGAAGTCCCATTGCAGTGAATGGTGAGGACGCCACCAGCTATCCCTCCATTAACCACTATGGGATTCTGAAAATAGCCAAGCCAGCACTATTTTCAGAAGTCCCATAGCAGTGAATGAAGAAACTTGTCCATGCGCAGCTTGTTCTCCTTTCACAACAGGACTCCGTACTTGAGATAGGAGAAGATCCCAGAGGTGGACCGCACACCCATCAGACATTTATGGCATATTCTATCGATATACCATAAATGCCCAGATGGGAATACCCCTTCAACTCTCCTCCTACTCTGCCCCTTATACAAATTAGGGGGTCATTTATTAAACAGAAATACACCTAAATCAGGCTTATTTCTGGCACAAATTGCAGCGCAAAAGTCTTTTGCTCCACAATCTGCGACTTCTCCCCACTCATGCCAGCTCTAAAAAAGTAAAAGTGGCGGGGAAGAGGCACCAGGCCCATCTCATTTACCATTTTTTGCGCCTTTTTTAGGTGTAGAAAATGGTCTAAATGTAAGACAACAAGGAAACTGTTTTATTTTCAGAAGCCACGGTGGATACGCTGAGGTTATGTAGAGGCCAGCACCTCTACATAACTGCGGCGGATCCACCACCAGAGCAGGGCTTTATTAAGACCGGCATCTAAAGCGTCGGTCTTAATAAAAGTGCCTCTAAGTGTATAATCTGCAAGTGACTGAAAGCTTAGGATAGATTCTTAACTCCATGCTATTTATTACATTCATCTACTTGCTGGAAACACAAGTTGTGAGCATATCTGTTGAGAGAACTAGCTAATAAAATCCTGTGATCACAGCAGCATCAGCAGGTCTGATTCAAGCAGACCATCTCTTTAATATAAGAGAGGAGGGGGAAGTGTTATATGAGCTAGTAGGCTTGTAGAAACAGTGAGTGGGCCCAAGCTCTGTGAGGTTTAGCTTTTTCACTGCATGAGTTCTTTAGATTAGGGTTGTCTTCTCAAAGGTGATGTCAAGAGATATAATGTTAAATGGCAAAGAAAGATGTCCGTTTTTTAATTAGTACTAAATAGAAGTGAAATTATTTTTTATTTCTTTTTCTTTTCAGGTACCAGCATTTTCTTAGTTGCGCTTCATGAACTAGGCCATGCTCTAGGACTGGAACACTCGAGATATGAGCAAGCTATAATGTATCCAACTATATCACAAAATTCATTTGTGGACCCAACCAAGTTTAAATTATTTAAAGATGACATTGAAGGCATCCAAGCTCTTTATGGTATATATTTGTTTTTGTCATATTTGGCAGGATCGAGACCAAAGGGGCTCACTTGAGCATGGGCTTTTCCCAGCTATTTGACATTTTACATAAAAAGTGTCCTAAAAACATTAATGGTTTCACTAACCCCCCAGCCCACACTTTTAATGGGTCTTTGAGGCATTCCACTTGAGAGATTACATAGGCACAAACCATGCTGCTCGGTGATTGCCTCATACTACTCTAGACTACAAAGAATATTGGGATTGACCTCTCTACTACCCTAGACCACCCGGGATATTACTATAAAGCTTCCTAATTACCCTAGACCACATTGACCTTAAGAAATAACTATTAACCAACAATAGACAACAAGGGATACTAGGTGTTAATGCTTAAACACCAGTAAAGCATCAGAGGTATTACGTTTGATCCTATAAACCATGTTAGACCACCAGATACTTTAGCTATTTACCACTGTACAACCTTATGCTACCTGAACTATTAACTATTATTAGTTTAAAAGGCAGAGGAAAGACAAAATACCAAATTTTTGCCCTTGGTGACAGAAATTATAGCTGCACCTTTAGTGAACCAGTTGGTTTTTTTCTGATTATGCACTAATACTGGTTTAAAGTGAAAGCTATACATATCAATAGTAATCGTATGACAAATTAAGTAATTGAGAGCAATGGCCATGTCCACAAGTTAAAAATAATAGCTGAATATTCATTGATGAATTACTATTTTTTTGTACTGTAAATGTGAGAAGGGTGTAAGGTAGTATGCCTTCAATTGCACACCAATGGGAAGAGGCAGCACGCACTATTTCTTTGTAGAAGGCCTCCGTTTTGGGTGTCCCTTTTGAAAATACTTTATTTAATACTTGTGTATCATTATGTAGTCATTTCTGCACTCTCACCTATATTTAAAGCAGAATAATACATTTATTTTATTTTATAAACAGGACCAAGAATTCCCAATGTGCCAAAACCAACAGCTAAACCTCAGCCTAAACCACCAAAGGAACCTCAGCCTAAACCACCAAAGGAACCTCAGCCTAAACCACCAAAGCAACCTCAGCCTAAACCAACAAAGCAACCTCAGCCTAAACCACCAAATAAACCTGTTCCTAAGCCTACAAAGCAACCTCTACCACAACCTCCAAACAAACCTCAACCTAAACCTGAATCTAAACCAACAAGAAAGCCAGAGAGAAAGCCAAAACCAACCAAGGCGTCAAAACCTGCTGATGTCCCACGAAACCCAACAGCGCCAAGAAAATGTGACCGAGAACTAAAGTTTGATGCAATAACTAGCATGAGAGGAGATCTGCTGTTTTTTAAGGAAGGGTACTTATCAACTTATATTTTACCTTATAGTATGATACAGACAGGGGCTGAATGGGAGCTTAAAGCCCCGAAAAAACCTAAAAGAGGCCCTATGTTGTAGATGGGTCCAGATTGGCAAAAGACCGGGCAACACAAGTAGGCAGGGACAAGAGAAGTAGGCAGGACCGTCAATACTGTAGTGTTGTACAAAATGCCACCCCAGCAGAACCAAATACTACAGTGCAACACAAAATACTGCTGCTCCCGCTGCAGCAATCAACTATATCAACATCTTGAAGGCTGCAATATAATTGAATTCAAGTGGACAACTGCAGCAGCTCTCTCCTCTAGCATATAGAGTAGTGTCCTAGGGAGAAGTCCAGTTGATGGGAGTGAAAGGATGTTAATAGGATAAGAGTCATAGATTATGGACTGAGACAGGTATATGAGTAGGTTGACAGATGGAGGTGAGTGTGGTGGTGTATGATGATGGAGCAATATGGTGATATTTGTAGACTAGCAGTGATGTGCTAAATATATTTTCACAAGAATTTGGGAAAATGATGAAATGTCCTATAAATGTCTTCTATTCCTGATCTAAGGATCTAGGCTTTTAGTTGAAATGAATGTGTGCTGCCCTTTATGCAGATGCTCAGTAGTGAAGCTCCTCCACTACAGATCAGAGGAAAAAGGCACTGGGAAGGAATGGCTGCACTCATCTCAGATTTGTGAGAGAAAATGGGATTAAAGAGGTTTTCTCACTAGTTACAAAGATTAGCTTTTAACATAAAGGGACAGTTAAAAAAGACATTTTCTAAATGCATTGGTCAGTTCAGCAGGTCTCTCACTGCACACAAGTTTCTATGGTAACCTGCAGACCAGAAAGACTTATCTAATTGGCTGAGAGCATAAGTGACCTCACCCCCATGGAATGATGGGACTGAGCTCTGAGTGATTACCTGCAGTAAGCAAAAGGTCCAAGTGTTGTGAGGACTGAGAAGCATGGCTTTACCTTAACCCCTTCGTGCCCAGCGCCGTACATGTACGCCACTGGGGCGATGCGGGCACATGGCGCCCGCTCGCAAGTGCGGCGGGCGTCATGGCCGGCAAGTCTCTGCTGTTTCTAACAGCAGAGACTTGCTGCTACTTACCGCCATCGGCGGCGTCTTCCTGGGAGTTTAGATGCCGTGATCACACGTGATCACGGCATCTAGTTGCGTCTCAACCCGGAAGCATTCGCTTCCGGGTGGTGTACAGACACCCTGTGTGGCCAATCGGGGTGTCTGTACACCATATGAAAACTGTAATCCTCACTGGTGAGGATTACAGTTTTCAAAGTGCAATTCTTATTCTGGCCACTAGATGGCAGGCCAGGATAAGAAATGAGCAATTCTTGGATTTCTGAGTCTAGAAAATCCCTGATTGCTCATAAAGAAAAAAAAAAGCCACAATATATAAGCCCATATTTGAGCTTTGAAATAGAAAAAGAAATTTTAAAAAAAATGTTAAAAAATATATAAAAAATAAAAAAGATATAAAAGTTCAAATCACCCCCCTTTCCGTATAATTAAAAAATAAATACCTAAATAACAATAAATATAGACATCATGGGTATCACCGTGACCGAAAACGCCCGTACTTTTAAAATATAAAAAAAAAAATTCCAATACGGCGAATTGTGTGGCGGAAAAAAGCATCCAAATGGCGATTTGCCGTTTTTTGTCGCTTTTTTTTTCTAAAAAAAATTAAATAAAAAGTGATCAAAAAGTCATACACACCCCAGAATGGTATCAATAAAAACTTCAGATCGTCCCGCAAAAAATGAGCCCCCATACAGCTCTGTACACATAAATACCAAAAAGTTATAGGGGTCAAGATTTGACAAGGAAAAAAAAAAAAAAGGCAACTTTCTAATTATTTTATCACTATGAAAACGCAGGAAAAACTATACATATTAGGTATTGCCGGATTCGTACTGACCAGTAGAATGAAAGTAATGGATCAGTTTTAATGCACATCGAACGCTGTAAATAAGAAACCCGTAGAACTGTAGCGGAATAGCGTTTTCTTTGCAATTTCACCCGGTTTGGAATTTTTTTCCCGCTTCCCACTACACCATATGCAATATTAAATGGTGGCGTTGGAAAGTACAACTTGTCCCGCAAAAAACAAGCCCTCATACAGCTATGTGAACAGAAAAATAAAAGAGTTATGGCTGTTTGAAGGCAGGGAGCGCAAAACGAAAATGCATAACCGAAAAAACCTCCGGGCGCGAAGGGGTTAATATCGCTTAAACATGCGCCATGTATGAGGGAGTCGGAGTCGGGGCTTTGGCTTACTGACTCCACAGCCCTGTAGACTGGTAGGATAACTTAGAATGCAATTTGACAAGAAAAAGCTACTAAATGTAATGAGCAATAGAGAATGCCTGATAAAAAGATCAGCTTAGCAGCTGTGTTTAGGATGGACTGAAGTAGAGGCAGACTATTAATAGTGGGTTAGTTTAGTTAAAGTGGTTTTCCAGCACTTTCATGTATAATGTCTATTGTCTGATTATCCGTCAAGCAATAGTCAATTCTAGTATATGTGTTACATGCATTTGAATACACATTCTATTCAAATGCATGTAACACATATACTAGAATTGACTATTGTTTTCCAGCACTTTCATTTAGAGGACTTATCCTTAAAACAGATCAGCTGTGGGCCAAATCCAGGCACCCCCACCAATCAGATGTCTGCAGTAGCTGCTATACACTAGAACCAGGCACGAAACGCTGCAGCTCCGTTTAATGTGGCTGTGCCGTTTACTGCAGCCCTGCTCCTGTGAAATGTCTTTAAGATGGGAAATTATCAGGTCCTGGATTGGTGTTTTAGCAGTGTCAGTGGTGAGGTGGGACTGACATGACAAATGTTTTTTAAGAGAAGGAACAAATCTCAGTGATTATATCTTAATCTGGTTTAAAAATATTTATATCTTATTATATATTATACTTCATTTTTATATTTAGGATAATCTGGAGGAAAAGTGCAACAAAAAGCAATATTGATACCCTCCTACTTAACGCTACTTGGCCAAGATTACAAAGTGTGGATGCAGCCTATGAGGTTCCACAGAGAGACATTGTCTATCTTTTCAAAGGTTAGTTATCTGTATCTGTTATCTTTATTGGCTATTAATTTAATCCCAAGGAGAACTGCACAATGGGGCAGATTTACTACAAGGGATAGATCATCATTATCTGATCATCGGGGGTCCGACATCCAGGACTCTTGCTGATCAGCTATTTGAAAAGACCACAGCACTCTGGTGAGCGCCATTGCCTCCTCACAGATTACCAAGCACAGCTCCATATATTGTATAACTGCTGTGCTTGGTATCATGGAGATGGGATTTGCATTGTACTGTAAATTGTCTTAGTAAATCCCGCACATTACATCTAAAAGAAATGTTTGCCTTTAATAAATCAAACATTGTCTCTTTGTCTTGCCCAGGCCGACACTTTTGGATCACGAGAGGTTTTAGCATGGTCCTGGACTATCCCCAAGATATCTCCCAGTTTGGGTTCCCAAGTTCTGTCAAGAAAATAGATGCTGCATTGTTCTTAAAAGAAGAAAGGAAAGCCATTTTTTTTGTGCGAGATAAGTACTGGAGGTAAGTGGACTTTTGTCAAGTGCATTGGGTCTACTTCATTAATTAATCGCGAAACTAATTATATCTATGAGCATATGGGGTACACAGTAGAGATGAGGGAATTTTTCATGTCAGTAGAGTAGATACGGACAAGGACAATGAGGCCCTGGACTGCCACCCTCCACTGTCCCTACCTACTTGCAGTACAAGCCCTAGATGGCTAGACCGCAACTGAACGATGGCCCCTATGCTACTTAAGTGCAGAGACAAACAAACACAGACAGACAAACACAATACCAGATTTGACAGAAATGGGTCAGAATCAGAGGGTCTACGCAGTACCAGAACGGAACGCAGAGAGTGGTCAAAAGACAAGCCAAGGTCAGAAAAACAGGATATCAATAAGCAAAACAGGAACAATGAACAAGGAACCTATAAGACTATCACTGGCAATGGTGTATGGCCAGGAAATGATATAAATAGACTGCTGAGTCCCTGGATCAGAACCTGATAGGTCCATTGACTTGACACTCCATTAGACAGAAACACAAGTACACAGTAATAGAGCAGCTGAGCTAATAAGCCCACTGCTAGTCCTCTAACACATGCCCGATACAGGGGGAAACAGAGCATTGCATTCTGTTACTAAGGATGCGGTCACGTCATCACGAGGCGTAGCTCAGCAGTGTGTCTCATCCGGCGCCACCATGCTCTGAGGATCAAAATTCACTTTGGGAACAAATTGATTCTTCCCGAATCAAAAGAACTATATGAGAGAGAGAGAGAGAGAGAGAGACTGAGACATGGTAGTCAGTTCTCCTTCCAAAAGGAAAACAGTAGTGAATGTCCCACTATTACACTTCTCTGAATAAGATGTGCAAGTCAGTTCTCCTTTCAAAAGGATAAGAAAACTAAGTGTCTCAAGATAAAGTTGCCCTGGTTAGTTGAGTGGCCTTTGTTGTTGTCTTGGGAGTGCTCAAGACGTACTGTAGTCTAGCCAATGCTGCTCTTTGTTTCTGGGAAAAATATATGCAAATTAGCATATCTTACTGGTACTGGCATCAGGTAGGCTTAATGTTCTTTCTTGTTTTGTAAGAAAAGCTAATTTAAATATCTTTCCCAGAAACCCAAATGTATGTAAATTAACTTTCCTTTATGAAAAAGCATTAATTAAACAGTTCGAGGCTACCACTAGGGGAAAATCTTATGAAAAAGCACTGATAGAATGGTTAGGGTTAGTCTCTTCCTCACTCTTATATTCACTCGAAAAGAATGACAAATAATTCTAAGAATCCAAATTTTTTTTGTAAATTGGGGAAGAATTCTTAATCAGTGGAATCAATTTGCTCATCTCTAAGACAAAAGTAGCACACTGGAGTCTATGAGCTTCAATTTTGGATACTGTTGCCTGCTTAGATCCTCAGTAGACCACACGATAAGAAGAATCAATACAAACCTTCCCTTTCTGTTCCTCCATGCAACACGTTTCTGTATGTATGCCAAAGTATGGGCTTCTAAAATATTTTATGAATATGCTTAAAGAGGCTCTGTCACTAGGTTGTAACCTATGTATTTAAATACATAGGTTACAAGGCCTAGTGACAACTTTTAAAATCATACCTTTCATGCAGAGTTCTGCGCAGCGGTTGCGTAGAAATTTAAACTTTAAAAAGTATGCAAATGAGTCATCGGAGCACTGGGGGACGGCCTCTTTCCTCTGGAGCACCGCTCCTTCACCGTCCCCCCTGGGCCCGAGGCACGTCCCCTGTCTCTAATCACGCCCCTTTCTGTATTTGATAGACAGCGCTAGACTGGTAAGCCTAGCGCTGAACTCTCGCGCATGCGCCCTAAAATTTTCCCAGCGCATGCGCAGTGGCGCTTGCAGTGTCTACACTGCAAGCGGTGTCTTCTCTTCTGCGCTCGCGCCGTCACTTCGCTAGTCCCGGGAAGGCCGCCCCCCGGTGCTCCGATGGCTCATTTGCATACTTTTTAAAGTTTAAATTTCTATGCGACCGCTGCGCAGAACTCTGCATGAAAGGTATGATTTTAAAAGTTGTCACTAGTCCTTGTAACCTATGTATTTAAATACATAGGTTACAACCTAGTGACAGAGCCTCTTTAAGGGATCCTCCGGATAGGTCATGAATATTAAATTAGCAAGAGTCTGACTCCCGGCAACCCCAACAATCAGATGTTTGAAGAGGTCATCTTCATAATTACCTGCACATTGTCTCGCTTGTAGAGGTGGCACAGTGTAACTACATCTACTCCTCCCATTCACTTTGAGTGATTTGCACAAATAATAGAATCAATTTGTTCGTGTCTTGTCATCGCCCTTCCTGCACCTAGCCGCCACACTGAAAGGAGCAGATCTGCATTGAAAGATCTGCTACTTTCATTGTGGTAAATGGCTAGGTAAGTTCATTTTGTAGATACTAAAGGGACACCATAATGTGTTTTGGGCAAATAAGGGGGCAATATTCTATGTTGGGGGCACCATACTGTGTTGGAGGCACATGATGGGGCATAATACTGTGTTGAGGGCACATAATGGGGCATCATACTGTGTTGGGAGCAGGGCTCTGGAGTCGGTAAGCCAAAGCCCCGACTCCAACTCCGACTCCGACTCCTCAATTTCCCCTCAGCCCGACTCCGACTCCGACTCCGACTCCCGACTCCGACTCCGACTCCGACTCCTACTCCCTCATACATGGAGCATGTTTAAGTGATAACTTTAAACAAATTTGCATAAAATCAATAGTACAGATAAGTCATGACAAAAACAGTTTGTAATCTATCAGGCTTCTCTGGGTACAGCTCACTAAGGGCCTGATCAGAGGTGTAGCTAGAGGTTCAGCACATGGGGGGGCGAAACATACTTGAGTGGGCCCCCCACTTATTGGCTTCCCAAACGCACGTTTCCAACTTCACAGGCACATACTACTAGTTGTGGTTATAATACTGTATTAGCAAGATGACTATATAAACTGCTAGATCCAGGGGCGTAGCTATAGGGGGTGCAGAGGTAGCAGTCGCTACCGGGTCCAGGAGCCTGAGGGGGCCCAAAGACCCTTGGACCACATAAGAAGACACACAGAGCACTGAGGGAAAGGGGGCCCAAGCTGAACTCTTGCACCAGGGCCCATGAGCCTTTAGCTACGCCCCTGGCTAGATCATCTATGCTGTTAAGTACAGTACAATAGACTTTCTACATACCCTACTCTAAATACTCTACCACATAATGCAGTAAAATATAGGAGTAAAAAACAAGGGGACTCCTATGTTAAAGGAAATCTGTCCCCAGCTTTTACATCACTAAACTAACAGTCCCTTGCCCCCATCAGACCACAGATCGGCTTAATGAGCCCCCATCAGACCTCAGATCGGCTTAATGTGCCCCCATCAGACCTCAGATCAGCGTACTGTGCCCCCATCAGACCTCAGATCAGCAGAATGTGCCCCCATCAGACCTCAGATCAGCAGAATGTGCGCCCATCAGACCTCAGATTAGTGTATTGTGCCCCCATCAGACCTCAGATCAGCAGAATGTGCCCCCATCAGACCTCAGATCAGCAGAATGTGCCCCCATCAGACCTCAGATCAGCTGAATGTGCCCCCATCAGACCTCAGATCAGCAGAATGTACCCCCATCAGACCTTAGATCAATAGAATGTGCCCCCATCAGACCTCAGATCAGCAGAATGTTCCCCCATCAGACCTCAGATCGGCTTAATCTGCCCCCATCAGACCTCAGATAGGCTTAATCTGCCCCCATCAGACCTCAGATCAGCGTATTGTTCCCCCATCAGACCTCAGATCGGCTTAATGTGCCCCCATCAGACCTCAGATCGGCTTAATGTGCCCCCATCAGACCTCAGATCAGCAGAATGTGCCCCCATCAGACCTCAGATCAGCAGAATGTGCCCCCATCAGACCTCAGATCAGCAGAATGTGCCCCCATCAGACCTCAGATCAGCAGAATGTGCCCCCATCAGACCTCAGATCAGCGTAATGTGCCCCCATCAGACCTCAGATCAGCAGAATGTACCCCCATCAGACCTCAGATCAGCAGAATGTACCCCCATCAGACCTCAGATCAGCAGAATGTACCCCCATCAGACCTCAGATCAGCAGAATGTGCCCCCATCAGACCTCAGATCGGCTTAATGTGCCCCCATCAGACTCCATAATGGAAGCGCTCACTTGTATTCGCCTGATTGTACTAAGGCCATCCCTGCTGGGCCCCCCCAGAAGTATTGGGCCCGGAGCATCGCCTCCCCTGACCCCCCCCCCCCCAGTAGCTACGCCTCTGGGCCTGATGTATGAAAACTGTCTAGGTCTAAAACTTTTTTGTTGCCCATAGCAACCAATCAGAGCTCCCCTTTCATTTCTCCAGAGCACTATATGAAATGAAAGGGGAGCTCTGATTGGTTGCTATGGACAACAAAGAAACTTCTACACCTAGACAGTTTTCATACATAAGGCTCTAGGTGTTTTACATCAGCAGATAGAAGCCATGAGAGCAGCTAACCTCTCCACACATGAGCTCAGAGGAAACATAAAGCAGAGAGAACATGCACTGGACATAAAGGGCAGTACACAGTCATCTCAAATAAAAGCCTAAATCCTTAGATCAGGAATAGAACAGACATTTATAGGACATTTCATCATTTCACAAATTCTTATAAAAATATATTCAGCACTGAACTAAATTCATTATATATTTTAGGAGTCGGAGTCGGTCCATTTTATACCGACTCCGACTCCGACTCCACCAAAATGGTGACCGACTCCGACTCCGACTCCACGACTCCGACTCCGACTCCACAGCCCTGGTTGGGAGTACATGAGGGGGCATCATACTGTGCAAGAGACAGATAAGGGGCATTATACTATGTGGGGGCACATAAGAGATCAGCAGATTAGCGGTGAACAGGGCAGAGCTTAGCAATGCTAAGGGTCCCCCAAAAATGGCAAGTCTGCCCCTGTCAATAGTAGTATATGAGGAAGATTGATTATCAGGTATGTTTAGAACAGCAGCGGAGTTATGAGGTGTGTATTTATGGAACCACTTTTAATTGCTTCAATGCATCTAAGCTAAAAAATGAATGAACTCTGCAACCAAACGTTTTAAAGTTTACTACTATTTTGTATATAAGGTCCTTTACAAACTTGTGTATCTCCATGGTCCCAGACTACAATGTCTATGTAGTCAGATTCTGCAGTCATATGATAATCCAGGCCCTCAAAATGATAATTGCGATACAGTAGAAAGGAGGTAGATGGGACAGAGTAACACATGATGGCCGGTTCTGACTATACAGATAGCAAGTATGGATCAGATACACGGGTCTGCCTAGGAGCCATATAGACAAAACAGTGCGGCCCACAGACTTCTATAGGTGTCGTAATACACCAGCAAAGTCTGGAAGTCTGCACGGAGACCGAATGGCTGCCTCACACTGCTATTTATTTCAACTTAGATCGTGAGCCCCATTGGGGACAGCTTCATGCTAAT
Organism: Rhinella marina; assembly: GCA_900303285.1. Lineage (NCBI taxonomy): Eukaryota > Metazoa > Chordata > Amphibia > Anura > Bufonidae > Rhinella > Rhinella marina. Next base: position 145,895 of record ONZH01004779.1, on the reverse strand, counting down.
GTCTTTAAAGTGCTGTGGAATATAGTATCGCTATATAAATGTGTAACATAAATAAGTAACATAGTAACATAGTAACATAGTTTATAAGGCCGAAAAAAGACATCTGTCCATCCAGTTCGGCCTGTTTTCCTACAAGTTGATCAAGAGGAAGGCAAAAAAAACCCTGTGAGGTAGAAGCCAATTTTCCTCACTTTAGGGGAAAAAAATTCCTTCCCGACTCCAATCAGGCAATCAGAATAACTCCCTGGATCAACGACCCCTCTCTAGTAACTATAACCTGTAATATTATTACCCTCCAGAAATACATCCAGGCCTCTCTTGAACTCTTTTAGTGAACTTACCATCACCACCTCCTCAGGCAGAGAGTTCCATAGTCTCACTGCTCTTACCGTAAAGAATCCTCTTCTATGTTTGTGTACAAACCTTCTTTCCTCCAGACGCAGAGGATGTCCCCTCGTCACAGTCACAGTCCTGGGGATAAATAGATGATGGGAGAGATCTCTGTACTGACCCCTGATATATTTATACATAGTTATTAGATCTCCCCTCAATCGTCTTTTTTCTAAAGTGAATAAGCCTAATTTTGATAATCTTTCTGGGTCCTGTAGTCCACCCATTCCAGTTATTACTTTAGTTGCCCTCCTCTGAACCCTCTCCAGCTCTGCTATGTCTGCCTTGTTCACAGGAGCCCAGAACTATACACAGTACTCCATGTGAGGTCTGACTAGTGATTTGTAAAGTGGCAGGACTATGTTCTCATCATGGGCATCGATGCCTCTTTTGATGCAACCCATTATCTTTTTGGCCTTGGCAGCAGCTGTCTGACACTGGTTTCTACAGCTTAGTTTGCTGTTCACTAAAATTCCAAGGTCCTTTTCCATGTCAGAGTTACCTAATATTTTACCATTTAGTATGTACTGGTGACTTGCATTATTCCTTCCCATATGCATAACCTTACATTTGTCAGTGTTAAACCTCATCTGCCACTTCTCTGCCCAAGCCTCCAGTCTATCCAGATCCATCTGTAGCAGTGTACGGTCCTCTTCTGTGTTAATTACTTTACACAGTTTAGTGTCATCTGCAAAAATTGATATTTTACTGTGCAAGCCTTCTATAAGATCATTAATAAATATATTGAAGAGAATAGGGCCCAATACTGACCCCTGTGGTACCCCACTAGTGACTGTGACCCAATCTGAGTATCTACCGTTAATAACCACCCTCTGTTTTCTATCACTGAGCCAGTTACTTACCCACATACAGACATTTTCTCCCAGGCCAAGCATTCTCATTTTATATACTAACCTTTTATGTGGTACAGTGTCAAATGCTTTGGAGAAGTCCAGATATACGACATCCATTGATTCACTGCGGTCCAGTCTAGAACTTACCTCCTCATAGAAACTGATTAAATTGGTTTGACACGACCGATCCCTCATGAAGCCATGCTGATATGGAGTAATTTGCTTATTTTCATTGAGGTACTCCAAGATAGCATCTCTTAGAAAACCCTCAAACAGTTTACCCACGACAGATGTTAAACTTACCGGCCTATAGTTCCCGGGCTCTGTTTTTGGACCCTTTTTGAATATTGGCACCACATTTGCTATGCGCCAATCCTGTGGAACACTCCCTGTCAGTATAGAGTCCTTAAATATCAGAAATAAGGGTCTGGCTATGACATTACTTAATTCTCTTAGGATACGGGGGTGTATGCCATCCGGTCCTGGCGATTTGTCTATTTTAATCTTTTTAAGACGCCGCTCTACTTCTTCCTGGGTCAGACAGGGCACTTGTAATGGGGAATTTACTTTTATATTCTGCATTTCATCTGACAGTTTATTTTCCTCAGTGGATTTTATAATATCTTTATTTATTTTCCAGCTATGATCACTTCAGTCTCAAAAATGGACTCCAAATCTCCAAGGAAAATTAAAAAGGGCTTTCCCGGAATTGGGAAAAGAGTGGAGTCAGCTTTCCAGGATAATGGTGTGTTCATGTGCAATTTCTTATCTGCTCCAATAATGTTTTAGATGATTACTGTGTAACCCAGGTAACAAAATGATTAAAGGTGTTGGCTCATCTCAGACATTGATGGTACTGTATAATGCTGGGATAAGCCATTATCGTCAGATAGGTGCCGGTCTTACCTATGGGACCCGCTCCTATTTCCAGAATAGTGCCCCCAAAGTGAATAGAGATCAACCACGCATGCACAGCAACCCTCCATTTACCACTGTTGGAGTTTTGAAAATGCCATTCAAAAAAGCGCTTGGCTATTTCCTGCAGTACCATACTTGCTTGTTGTGCTCCCCATTCACTGCTATGGGACTTTGGAAAATAGTTGAGTTTGCTCACCTGGCTATTTTCGGAACACTCATAGCGACGAATAGAGAGCACGCTGGAGATGGGACCCACACCTATTTGACATCAGTGGAATATCCTAGCAATATATGCCATCAATGTGTGAGATGAACCCTCCCCTTTACAGGCACATTCCAACTGAAGGTACTTAGAAGCAGAAAAAAAAATCCTCAAGGAATCTGCAGGAAAATCCACAGCACAACATGCAGATTTATTATGGATTTTGTAGCAGATTTTTGTGCATTTCCTTTTTGCATTGCAAAGGGTGAAATCTGCAGTGGAAATCAGCAGCTTATATCAACACCCCAGAAATGAGAGTTACACATAAAAGGGGTTGTGCAAGAATGGGAGGGTGGATGGGGGTTGGCAAAACTGGATGTTTATAGTGAGGGAGGTCGGGAGGAGCAGGAGCGGGAAGCCAGCGCAGGGAAGCAGGTAAGTAACCTTCACTTTACAGGACCGTCCAAGTGATGGTGGTGAGGTATTGTCAATCCCTCCTGCCATTCTTGCACAACCCCTTTAGAGGATTTTTTACCAATTTACCCCTGGTGAAATAAACATAAGGGTGAGTGAGCCCAGTGCGGGCCCAGGCTACAGTGACCCCATGTCGTTTACCAGAAATTGTTGTGCTTCACTTATCCTCCCATGAATAAATGGGCCAAGCTGCCATGGTAAGAGTAACCCACGAGCGATTGTCGCAGGATGTGTACCAGCACCCGTACTCAATGTAATAAGATATCCTTCTTCTGTATGGGCTTGGGAAACTTCCAGAATAGGTAGGTAGTACATACCGTGTATTAATAACTCTGCTTGATTCTCCTTCTTTGTCTCAGATCAACTGTATTTCTCCAGTGGAGCCGACCAGATTGAATACAGCCCTAGGAGGAAACATGTCATCCGCAAGATCCCAAATTATCAATGGCTGAACTGCAGATGAAGATATCCTCTCTCTCAGATTCATAGCATACAGCATGCATGTCAATGTGAAATAAATCTGTAAACAGCTTTATAGGAAACAAAAAATAACATTTAAAGGGTTTCTGTCACCAGAAATAACCCTATTAAACCAAGTGTCATTTGCAATGAGCAAATGACACTTGATGCCAGTACTGTTACTATTAGACTTCTCAGTAACGGCGTTTTGGTAAAAATAGCGATTTTCTAATATGCTAATGACCTCCCCTAGGTGCAGTAGGCGTGAACCTGCACCTAGGAGAGGCCATAATAACGCCTCTTACCACGCCCCCGGTCGCGCTGATTGACAGGGCCGGGCAGCCAGCTCTTTCGGCTCCCGGCCCTGTACGAGCCCGAAATCCCGCGCCTGCGCCGTGTAGGCTAAATTCGGCGCAGGCGCAGATAGTTCACCCGGCCGCCCGGCTCCTGCCTCTCTCACTGCGCCTGCGCCGTGCGGAGTAAAAGCGGCGCAGGCGCAGTGAGTTCCGCCGGCTCCCGGCTCTCTCAGTGAGAGAGCCGGGAGCCGGCGGAACTCACTGCGCCTGCGCCGCTTTTACTCCGCACGGCGCAGGCGCAGTGAGAGAGGCAGGAGCCGGGCGGCCGGGTGAACTATCTGCGCCTGCGCCGAATTTAGCCTACACGGCGCAGGCGCGGGATTTCGGGCTCGTACAGGGCCGGGAGCCGAAAGAGCTGGCTGCCCGGCCCTGTCAATCAGCGCGACCGGGGGCGTGGTAAGAGGCGTTATTATGGCCTCTCCTAGGTGCAGGTTCACGCCTACTGCACCTAGGGGAGGTCATTAGCATATTAGAAAATCGCTATTTTTACCAAAACGCCGTTACTGAGAAGTCTAATAGTAACAGTACTGGCATCAAGTGTCATTTGCTCATTGCAAATGACACTTGGTTTAATAGGGTCATTTCTGGTGACAGAAACCCTTTAAATATTGATGCTTTTGGACTGGTAAAGATGCAACTTAAAGTTCCGGGGCCCCAATGTAAAAATGTGTTAAGGAGAGGGGGACTCTTTTTTTTTTCAAACTTTAAATTTTTTTTTCTCATTTTATTTTTTACATTTTACTATGTTTATTTCTTAATTAGTTATTGTTTTCCCAATGTGGATGCAGACCAAGGAATGATGGCAGCTGTAGGAGATGAGTGATCTGATCTTGTGGGAGGCAGTGACCTTGTAACAAAGCATGTAACCAATAAGATTATGGGACAGATCAAAGCAGTGGGAGTTGATTGTGTTGATCTTGTGGGAGGTAGTGACCTGTTCACTTGTTGGTGAGGATTTGGCTGAGGTTGACGGCTTCCGTGCAGTGATGGGAAGAGGAAAGTGGTGTGAAGGACCCTGATGACCCCAGGTCCACCACCGACAACAGCTGATTTTGCCAGGTGTCTGCCATACAGTTTCCCTTTGGCGTCGACCATGTAATACCAAGTCATCCAGAGTGATATCCACTGTTTTTGGTTGCTTTCCACCGGGTCCTTGGCTCCAAACAAAGTAAAGAGGGACGACCACTGTGATATGCCCCCACATAATGCCCTCTTTGTGTGGCACACAGTAATAGAACACCCACACAGTGATGGTGCCTCCTTTGTGTCCCCTCAAACACATTAGGGATACCCCTTCACAGTGGTGAAGCCCCCTTGCTGTCCCCATCATAGTACAAAATAAGGATAAATAAGGATATCCCCCTCACAGTAGTGATGCCCTTTTAGTGGCAACCAAACAGTAAGAATGCCCCTTCTGTGCCCTCCATGGAGAACTGAAGCCCCCATAGTGCACCCTTAGGTTATGCTCCCTTACTGCCTCTTATGGCTTATATAGTGTCCCTCACATTAGTGTCCGTGTACAACGTCGATGTCCTTTAAAGGCTATGGGCATCTTTGGGGCAAAATTGTATGATTGCATTTTAATTATTTGGGCTAAAAATCCTTTTATCAATCTCCCCTCTCTCTTCCTGTTCACCAATGCTGTCTATGGTCTTTGCCAGAGACATACAGCGAACAGGAAGAGAGAAGGGAGGTGGCACATGTCCACTGCGAACACCGTCTCCTCATACAGCTGATCGGCGGGGGTGCAGGGTGTCGGACCCCCGACAATCTGATATTGATGACCTTTCCTGAGCATAGGTCATCAATAGTAAAAGCCCGGACAACCCCACTAACGAGGAGAATGGCATTTGTTTAGCGCCTACACACTGGTCGATGGATGAGGGGTAAATTATTGTTATTACCCTGTTTGCAATGGGAAATGATCGGGAACAATCGTTTTTATGAATGATTATCCAGACAAACACTTTCGCATTCACCTTCGTGGAACTGCAATGATGTGAAGTACGGCATTGTAGTCATATATTTCACCACCTGTCACTATCAATGGTACATCAGCTTCATTCATGGTCAACTTCAAGTTCAGGTTGATGAAGTTTCTATTTCTAAAGTTAATACATTTTGCACAGATTGCATAAAAGAACGGAGATTAGAAAGTCGTTAGCAACAAATGCACAATAGTGAAGACAAGAGTTCTCAGAGGAATAGCATGCTTTGATGATCTTCTCAAAGGGAGTTTCCCTGAGTAGATGTGTAGGCCGGAGGTCATGGAATTAATTTTCAGTCTTAGCAGTAGCTTTTCATTAATTGAAACCCATGACTTAGTACACACATGGCCAACCAAACAAAAAAAATAAATAATTAAATTACCGTAAATTAAAAAGTAATGTAGATGTTAATCCTTATTGGGCCACCAGAGGGCAATGCTGAGACAAGAAAATGAAACCAAAGCTCTTACATAAGAAATATCTCAATTATGTAAAGCATTAGAATTTTAAGGGGATCGGTTTTATATCCTACAAGCACTATAAGGCCTCATGCACATGGCCATGTCCAGTTTCCTCTCTGCTATACACAGATCCTTGAAAAACCACTCACTTTTGTGTGCATTCCAATTTTTTTTCTCACTCCCATCAACAAAAATGGCTATTTTCATCAGTAAAAACGTATAAGAATAGGACCTGCTGTGTGATTTTTGGATGGAACACATGGATCTGTGAAGAAAACGGATGTGTTAACTGCCCTATTAACTTGAATGGGTCAGTGTGTTATCTGTATTGGTAATACACGGAAGAAAAATACAGTCCTGTGCATGACCTTTAGGATATCCTGTTTAGGAAAGCACAGTTCTCATCATTTTAGGACCTGACACTGGAGGATCTTTGGAGGACTTAAAGTAATGGTGGTGTTATTAGTCAGGCACAGATGTTCACTGAATGGTGGTTCCTAGTGCCAGGAAACCTCCCTCTTAGCAGTTTATAAGACATCACGGTATAAAATTATTTCTGCTGCCAGTACGGGGAGCTGCATGTATTATAGAGTTCAATCAGACCTGTATAAAGCTCCATGCAGTGAGCTTCCCCTAGTGGTGGCAGCAAACACAGTTTTATCATATAAAGACCTTATATGGCTGTGTGAAGTGGGATTTGAGACTGTTTATAATATAAACAGAGTTCTAACTTCCCTAAAGAATGTTGGAAATTAGTAGATTAAATGGAATTGCAGTAAATTATAACTTCAATTTCCTCACCACTTCTACTAACCACTGCAAGATCTCAAATCACCAGAAATATTAGATATTAACATGGGCTACCAACAGCCATCAAAGGGGCATTTTCCTGCCGCCATTGTGGGCAGCACAGTTAGATCCCCCGATCCCCCCTCCCTATACACTTGCGCAGTGTGTGCATGTGTTATCAATGTGGAAAGCGGAGTTATCGGCTTATCACCCAAGAACAAAAAGATCAGGCATGTTGAAATCCAAGAGCCCAATTCCTCACATCTGATATTGGGGGAGTATCAAGACACCCTCATACACATTAGCCTGTAGTGTGGGTGAACACACCCTCCCTACCAGAACTGTCAAAGGGGTTGTCCAGCCTAGGAGCTGACAACTCTAGTGCTCAAAAGATGTGACACATTAACCCTTTCAAGACATGGCCTTTTTAATTTTACCACTTAAAGGGGTTGTCCTAGCTACAGGTATTGGTGATCTATCTTCAGAATAGGTCAGCAGTATCAGATCGGTGGTGATCCCCCACCCCCAACCAGCTGCATTGCCAGAACCTATACAGTGATTGGAGCAGAAGGCTCCACCCACTGCATAACTTTAGGTGTCAGCGTATTGCAGCTTAGCGCCTATTCACCTGGATTGGGGCTGAGCTCCAGTACCCCGGCACGGTCACTTCACAGTATACGGAGCGGTCTGCCTGCGGAGCGGACCCTGCGGCTGCCCAAAAGAGCTAATCATGGAGGTGCACTCAGACCCCAGCGATCTGATATTTTGGCCTGTCCTGAGGAAAGGTCATTAACATCTGTAGCCTGGAGAATCCCTTTAAGGCTAGGTTGACAACACAAGTCTGTCATATAGCAGAAGTACTGTATACATTTTCCTTTTCAGGAACAGAGCATACCAAGAGAAAAAATATGCCACAGGATTCCTAAAAAAGTGCTCATCTGGTCCCATAGCAGGATCTGTTAGTTGTCATTCTGACCCTGAATGCGGTTGAAGACCAGTATACTGCTCCATACAAGAACAGGTGTGGCCCCACAAATACAGAAGAGGAAGAGATACTGAGAACTACAGCTGGCACTGTGGTCAAGTATCATGGGACTACAGATACACATGTTATAGTAGTTACTACCGCTTACTAATGCAAATTTAGACAGGTACTACTGAAGAGCGGCGAGATGAGGCACTGTGTATGTGTGCAGGGAAACAAGTAGACTCTGGAGGGACTGCACAAGTCTAACGATAGAAAACTTTGCATCTAACTAATGTTGGGATCTGTGCCGTTGGGATGGGTTTGGCAATGTCAACTTCACAGACTCGCCCCAAAAAAAGCAATGGGTGTCAGACTATGACAACACAGGCAAATTTGTTAATTTCATTCCTTATCTATTTATATATTTATTTATTTTATCTACTTATATTTATGTATTTTTGTTTTCCTTTATAGTAGTATAACAAAACTATAGAAATTAAGTTAGAGATTTATTAAGACCGGCTTGTGCTATGTCATTCTTGATGGCCCCTGTGCTGCTGGAGGAGGCATGTTATTTATGACGAGGCGCAGTCAGTCCATGCACCAGCCTAAAATCTACTCATTTCAGTCATTATTTACATCGGTTTCTGGTATACATACTGATAAATGTGTTAGGGCTGAAAGTTCCACCCAAAACCTACTCTTGTCACGCTCATTTTTTGGAAACCGGCAAGGGCGGCAATGCCAGTTGCAACGATAAAAGTCGCAATGGCATTTAAATGGCATGTTTGACGGAAAAATAAAAACGTTATGGTGTTAAGGCAGGGATGAAAAAACTAAAACAATAAAGAAGGGTTATGAAATGAAAGCAGAGCTGACAAAATGTTCTGCCAGGTTTCATAAATGATGCCTCGATAGACATGATAGTGGCTGCTAAACACCTCTGAAGTGGAGGAGTGTGGATGACAATTTGGTCTGCCATGAAAATCAAATGTGGGCAAATATCAAGGCCGGATCAAGGTCCAAGAGGATCTCTTCCCTCATAACAGTGTCCTATAATGCATGAAGAATTTACACTGCTTAGATAATTGTTAGCGGATCCCACTAATCTTAAAAGGGTTCTCCAGAAGTACAATACTGATGGTCTATCCTCAGGGTTGGATACTAAATTCTGATCTCTGGGGGTCTGACTCCCGGCACCCCTGCCCAGCAGCATTGAAAGGGACGCTTTTGCCCAGACAACCAATGCAACTCCTCACAGCTTGTCAAGCACAGCGTCGTACACTGTATAGTGGCTGTGTTTGGTATTGCAGCCCAGGCCCATTGACTTGAATGGAACTGAGCTGCACACAGATCATGAGACATCACTGGCCTAGGAAGAGGCTGCAGTACTAAATGGAGCTCCACAGCCTCTTCAAACAGGGTTCCCGGGAGTCAGACCCCCACAGATCAGACATTGATAAGCAATCCTGAGGATTGGACCATCAATATTTTACTCCCGGAAAACCCCTTTCACAGGATCTGAGGACAATCCTTTGTTTAACCAGGAGATAAGCGTTCCTGGGTTATCTTGCAGATGCTTATCTTACTCTCCCTATGACATGTCTTGTTCTAGTTAGTGACGCAGGCAGGAAAATGGAGCTTTGACCCCTAATGAAAGTCTGACCGGAACTGGGTGGCACTGGCCTGTTTTGAGTAGTTTGTCATTTTGGAAGAGATGAGGGTAACTATTTATATACCTTTTTAAAATATTTTATTTATATTTTGAGGAAAATTAGTAATATTAGCACAACGAGCAGCGAGCACCAGTAAAAAGGGGAGCAGAGGCTTCATAAATATGTCGTTCAAGACCATTCAATGTATTCATGCTGGAATGTGCGGTAAATACATGGAGAAATCTGTCCCGTTATCTTCTTCTAATTAAACATAAATATATTAAAGGTTTGAAATACGAATTACAATTAAAGGGTTAACACATAAATAGTACATGGCAATCTCTTCTAACAAAGCTAGAACCAGCCCTGGACCTCACATGGAACCAGAGATCTCCACATTCTTTGGCGCTATATCTCTATTGCAGGTCTCTATGACAGCTTAGGGGGGGGGCCTTTCTGCTGCAGCTCTCTATCACAGCTCAGAGGGTGTGTCCTTCCACAGGGGCATGTCCTTCTCTCCCTTTAAGGGTGCATTCACACGACCATATTAATGGATCTGCATCCGTTCCGCAATTTTGCCGAAGGGGTGTGGACCCATTTATTTCAATGGGGCCGCAAAAGATGTGCTGGTGTGCTGTCCGCATCTGTTGTTCCGTTCCGCAGCCCTGCAAAAAATATAGAGCATGTCCTATTCTTGGGCATTCTCTATATAGCGCTGGCAATGACCGGTCCGCAAATTGTGGAATGCACACGGCCGGTATCCGTGTTGCAATTTGTGGACCATAAAACACTTACAGTCGTGTGAATGTAGCCTAACTGTCATAGCTTCGCACAGAAGATAGCAGTAACTCAAGGATGGGACTGAGCATGTGCAACCACCTCAGCAAGGTAGACAGAGAAACAATGAAAAGGACAAACATCGGGTGGCGCCATACAGATACATTTTATTGAACATCTCTTTGGCTATAGTATTGAGTGAAGCGAAGCATTCAAAGCGGAATTTGGCCCAAAGTTTAGGAAAACTTTGATTCAAAATGAATCCAAATTGTCTCACTCTTCAGATTAACAAATTAGGTTTTCCTAAAATGGCAGCTCCACATGTTTCAAACCGAAACTAAGTGTAGGGAAGACAAGCCCGGGAATGCGAAATCACCTATAATGCTGAGCAGCCAGCCAATCCGCAGGTAGCCATCGCCCTGTGATGTCACAGCCCTAAAAAAACCCTCACATTGTCCTGCGAACTGAGCATAGGGGGAGACGTGGCAAGTGCTCATGCGCTAGTGACAGTATTGCTGAAAATGATTAATTGAAGCATACTGGAGAGGAAGGCTGCAGGGAGAGTGCAGGGAGACTGCAGGGAGAGTGCAGGGACGTGCAGGGAGAGTATAGGGAGACTTATTCTGCTCAGTTTTATTCATTCCTACATTTGCTTATTGCTACTTCAGACGTAAACTAAGATATGCAATTCAATACCAGTAAGATGGAAGCATTTATTGTACCAGTGACCGTGTGCCAACCAATACCATCCAGTCTGCACTCTAGGGCCAGGTCTTAACACCTTCCCCACTGCCTACTGGGTATATATATCCTATGCACTGTGCAGATAGCAGGTATATAAACGTTCAGACAGCGCTTTAATCCCAACGCTGATCAGCACTGGGATTAAAGGGGTATTCTCATTTCAGACAATGGGGGCATATCGCTAGGATATGCCCCCATTGTCTTATAGGTGCGGGTCCCACCGCTGGGACCCGCACCTATCTCCAGAACGGAGCGGGGAGCGCTGCGCCTGGAGGACCCCAGGTTTCCTGGGGTCCGGCCACCACCAGGCGCGGCTCCCCGCGCCGCTCATAGAAATGAATGGGAGCCGGGCCGTGCATGCGCGGTGCGCTCCCATTCATTTCTATGGAGCCGACGGAAGTAGCCGAGCCAGCGCTCGGCTATTTTCGGCGGCCCCATAGAAATGAATGGAGGGCGGCTGCGCATGCGCAGTGCGCCCTCATTCATTTCGGAGGCTCCGTTCTGGATATAGGTGCGGGTCCCAGCGGTGGGACCCGCACCTATAAGACAATGGGGGCATATCCTAGCGATATGCCCCCATTGTCTAAAATGAGAATAACCCTTTAAAGCTCCTGCTCCTGCAATTTAAGGCGCTGTGCTTGGTGAGCGGGGAGAAGGCAGCGGCGATCACAGGAGCACTAGTGTCTTCTCAAAACAGTTGACTGGCCGGGGATCCAGGTGTCGGACCCCCACTGATCAGATACTGATGACTTATACAGAGGATAGGTCATCAGTAAGAAAATGTTGGAAAACCCTCTTAAGTGAAATTTAGCTGACAAGTCGTGTCAAGGTGTGATTCCTGAAGACCTCATGGATGGAAAGTAAACAGCTTTATGACACTTATTTACGACGGAAAGATTGAGGATGCAGTAAATGTCAGGAAAGGACAGGAAGGAAATCCATTGTCCTGTCTGCATCAATAATACCTGTTTTAACAACCTACAGACGGCTCCGGGGATAAAAATAACATTTTGGATATTTTCCCAGGCTTTTATAAAGCGGTACATAGAGGTCGGCGCTTTCACTCTGTGTCTCTTTATCATCTTAAAAAAGAAATTCCAGTTAAATAAGATAAAAAGTTATGCAGTTTTGAATACACTTTCTCGATCAATTACTCACAGTTTTCAGGAACTCTGCTTGCTGTCATTCAATAAAAACCTCATTGTTGACTACCAGCAGATAAGAACCTGTCCTGGACATGGGATGAACACACAGGTGCACGGCTCATCTCAGTAATGCTCCATCCACACGTCCTGTTTTTCTTTCCTGATTCGATCCTGATCTGGATCCATTCATTTCAATGGGTCCTGAAAAAAACAGGATCGAATCAGGAAAGAAAAACAGGACGTGTGAATGGAGCCTAAGGGCCTCGTGGGCAGTTTAAAGGAGTTATCTCAGTAGAAACCATTTTTTTGGGAACCCCTTTATTGGAAAGGCACTGTCAAGGGTGAATTAGGCACTCTGATCACGAAGACAGCAATCGCCTGCTCGCTAGCGGAGGAGACTACTGCTATTACATGCAGCGATCTCCTCTTTAGCATGGGGAGGAGTGATCGCTATGCCATCGCTCGTCCCTACACTGTGCAGTGGTTTGCTGGCGGCAGATTGTAATTAGACAGCAAGATCTGCCGCCGGCAAATCCTGATCTCTCAGCATGCGGAAAGATTTGGACTGCGCAATGATCAGGCAATCGGCGACAGTATTACACTGCCGCATGATCTGCCCATGTAAAACCCTTTAGATATCATTAAACACTATCTTTTGTTTTTCTGTTATTTTGGTCTCTGATCTGCCATTGGGATTACTGTATGCCCCGCCTTGAATCTCCTCAGCGGTGTCACGTTGCCAAGACAAATGGCGACCAAAGACGGTGTCACAAGACGGCCTATTTAGACCAGGATCCAGCTCCCCGACCTCTCCTGCTTATAGGCATCACCCAGCTGTTTCTCTATTCCAGGCATCTCTAAACTGTGGCCCTCTACATGTTGCAAAACTACAACTCCCAGCATGCCCCAGCATGCCCGGACGGCCTACAACTATCAGCCTACAGCAGGGCTTGGTGTCAGTTGTAGTTTTACAACAGCTGGAGGGCTGCAGTTTGGGGATGTCTGCTCTATTCTGTATATGACCTTGAGCTGCCTCCTGACTGTGGTAACCCATGGACTTCTGCCTGGTACTTGTTGTTCCACACTGCATTGACGTACTCATCGGGCAATCTTTTATGTGTCATTAAAAATCATACTTTTCTCTGTGTAGATAGAGGATGCGCTGCCGACGGATAATAACTGTACAGGGAGAAATGATCGTATTAAAAATAATTCAGCCCCATACTACTAATAATAATTGGTGCACGTCAATGGCGCTTGCGGTATCATCAGTTGGCGATTGTTAGCAGTCGTGTATACTGACACTTAGACTCCCTGGTTTATCCAGCACAAATCAGATTGCAGTTTACAGGGTCCATTAGAATTAACGGGGTTATGCGATGATTCATTTAAAATGAAAATCAGACAATTTGACACTCGGTTAAACCCTCGATATTTTTAATTTTCCATGTCACTTTTTATATTTAAACTAAAACCATAACCACTTCTTGGTCTGTACAGATTACTTTACTGCAGTTATCTGCTTATCTGTCATTCTAATCCTACCTGTAATGATATCACCTCTGTGTATAGATAAGAAAGGATTCACCATTCACAATAGGTGATATCACTGCTTATTAGCTCCCCCCGACCTCTGCACAGGTCACAGAACATGTCTAGAAAACTCTCCCATAGAAGTCAATGAGGTAGCATTGTGTCTATGGCCCATGGGGCTGCCATAGAGCAATCTTCTTAAAGGGGTATTTCGGTAAAGTAACTTAATTTTTGAAAAACTGCATTAAAGGGGTTGTCCAAGTTATGAAAAAAAATATATAGCACTGTAAATCTGATCTGAGTGCGGTGACGTCACCAAAGGTCCTTTTGCAGGTCCTGCAAGGGGAAAGAAGAAAGAAGACACCGGCTGCGCGAACAAGTGGAAAAGGTGAGTTTTTTTTATTATTTTTAACCCCTAAAGGCCAATTTAACTATTATTTTCTGTTATAACCATGTTATAACAGAAAATAATAAAGGAAATTTCGGATCCCCATTCGCTGGGGTATAGTGTAATGCCAAAACAAAACCAACCCTCTTACAGCTATGTGAACAGGAAAAATAAAAATGTTACGGCTCCTAGAAAGTGGTGAGTAAAAAACGAAAAAAAAATTAAATCACTGCCGGCCACGAAGGTGTTTATGCAGTCTGACTACTTTGACAACAGCAATAATAATAATAATAATAATGGAACAGGTTTATGAAAGGGTGTAAATGAAAAACTGTGTTGCTCATAGCAACCAATAGCAGCACTGCTTTCATTTGGTACTCTACTCTTGAAATATGAAAGCTGCATTGTGATTGGTTGCTATTTCTATAGTAGTTCTTTCGCTCAATACAGACTGATAACTAGTGTTTACATATTAATAGGCTGTGATGAATACGGATGAATCGCCCATGTTTTATAATGTACAGGTTTTCTAAACTTTAAAGCATCACAAACCAGCCAATGCGCACTAATGACGTCACGACTCCTTCGCTGGAACGCACACGTTCCACGCCCACACGTTTGCGTTCCTCGCTGTAGACACGCCCACCCGTGCACAGCGCGCGGCCCCGGCAGACTGAGGGCGGTGTTAGATGCGCAGCGGCGCGGTGTTGGTGCTTGTGTTCTCCTGGGTAACGCTGCTGCCGGTACAAGATGAAGTTATCGGTGGATTCCCGGGGCTGGGTGTGGACGGGATTGCTGCTCCTGGCCGCTTGCTGCACGGTTAAAGCGGCAGATAATTGTAAGTACTGGGGGGTGACACTGGGCTGGTGGGAGTTGCGCACATGTCAGTGGAGTTTGGGAGTGCGCGCTGCTTCATGTGCCGTGTTATTGGGGGGGAGATGCTGCAGGTGAAGCAGTTCTGATCTCCCTCAGAGTAGAGTGGGTGGAGTAGTCGGAGGTAGCAGTGGCGACTAGGAGTAGTTGAGTGAAGCAGTGGTTTGGGTGCACAGGTGCCCTGAAGTGGAGGGAGATGGGGCCTCCCGAAAAGACAACTGCAGTGACACAGGTGTAACCTCCCCCACACACCTCACCCCCTTGGAGTGTCACCGGGACAGGCGTAGCAACCCCCACAGGCATAACCTGTCCCCGTTGCCAGGGCAGGTGTAGCCACCAACCCCCATTATCCATCTACCCCCCCAGTGTGTCACCGGGGCAGGTGTAGCGCACACATCCCCACCCCAGAGTGTTATCAGGGTAGATGTAACGCACACGTCCCCACCCCAGAGTATCAAAGGGGGCAGGTGTAGCCCCCACCCCCCCAAGGGCGTCACCGGGGGCAGTGGTAACACACACATCCCCCCGCCCCCCCCCTCCCCAAAGTGTCACCGGGGCAGACGTAACACACACATCCCCAAACCCACCCGAGTGTCACCGGGGCGGCAGATGTGTAACACCCCCAATCCCCCCCCCCCCCCTCCGCAGGCAAAGCCCCACCCATTACAGGGGCAGGTAAAGCTGCCAGCATCCATCTACCCCTCCCCCAAGTGTAGCCCACCGTCCCAGTGCGTCGCCGGGGCAGACGGAGCACCGAACATGAAAAAAACCATGAGAGCGCTGCGACCGTTGTCCCTAACAACCTCTCAGCCAATCACAGTTTCGCTGTCGTTCTGGAGACTGTGCCCTGCACTCAGATCGCTCTGCACAGCCGCTCCAGGTTTCCTGTGTGTATAATGCGGCACGCGGGTCACGTTCTGTGCCATCTGTCAGCAGCTATCACTGACCCTCCGGAAGATGGGGTCCACTGCTAATCATCAGGGAGGATGTCTTTTATCCTCGCAGATCCAGAGGCGTCTGCAGCCCCACAAGGAATTTGTTTTTTTTTTCTTGTCACTTCCTGAACCGCCTCTGAGTTTTCGGATGAGATGAGAGAGGCCCGAGGTAAAAATGTGGAAAGGAAGTGCCGCCACCCCCCACCACCACCCCCGCTCTGTAATAAAAAAAAAACTCCCTCTGTAAGGAACTGTGAATTCCCCTTCTTTGTAAGGTGCTGTGACATTAAAGAGGACCGCTCACCTCTCCTGACTTAACAATTCTGGAGCATCTGTTCTTATAACTCTGTTGTGCCATTCCTCTGTTATTCCTCCTAGAAGTTTATGAATGAATTGTCAGTAGCTTGCAGTAAAGGTACTGCTGGGTGTTACCAGTCGGGAGTGTGTGTCTGACACTGGTAGCACAGACCTGCTCCTGGTAACGCCCAGCAGTACCGTTACTACCGGATACTAGCAATGCATACATTTCTAGTAGGAATAATAAAGGAATGACACAACATAGTAATAAGACTAGTTTCTCCAGAATAATTACTAAACCAGACATATCAGGAGGGGGGACGGGTCTTCTTCAAAGCGGGCTTCTCACCTTAGTCATTTTACCTGGGGCTGTGTGGTTGACTGGAATGCGGTACAATCACGAGTTCTCACATCTGCAGTGATGCCTTAAAGGGGTTCTCCAGTAACAACAAGATATCATGATCCATGAGACAGCTGTTAGGTCTGTGGGGGGGTCCCAGCATTTGTTTCCCCAGTTAAAGGGGTCCTCTAAAACCAGGGGTTAAAAAAAATAAAAACTTGGCTTGGCGCTGGGGATAGGTTTTGCCTGTTTCCTGGTCTTGGAGAACCCCTTTAAAGGAGTTATCAATTATTATAAACTGCCCCCCGCCCCCATATGCTGGGCCCCTCACAGGGAATATACTTACCTGGCTCTCCGCTCCTGGTCCCTGCACCGCCGCAGCTGCTTTTCCCCGTGCGCAGATGAGAACACCTCAGATGTCGGGTGGTGCAGCCAATGGCAGACGGGAACGAGCCTCCCTAGTGTCGTGATGCTAGGGAGGCTCGTCCCCTTCTGCCATTGGCTGCCCTCCCCCCAACACCGGATGTTTTCATTGGAGCACGGGGAGAAGCAGCGGCGCAGGGTAAGTATATTCCCTGTGAGGGGCCCGGCCTATGGGGGGCAGTTTATAGTATTGGATAACCCCTTTAATGACTGCTGGGGCCCCCACCTATCTAACAGTTGTCCCGTGGATTGTGATATCTTAATGTTACCTGAATGCCCCTTTAATGTTTCCTTACAGGAAACCAGATTGTGCAAAACGCTGCAGCAGGATGACTGCCAGAAGTAGTTGTTTTTTTTGTTTTGTTTTTTTGCAATGCTTGGCTCTTAAGAAATAATCTTGTGAAGTTTCGCAATCATCATCCAAATTTATTGTGACTCGTGTGCAACCAAATTTCACCGTGTGCTCCCAGCCTCATACATTCCCTGATTGGAGGTCTGATTGCAGGGATAGGGCATGCTTCCAATGTACGGCATTAAAGTATTCCAATGTATAAAGGTAAATGTGGCCCATTGTGAAAAGCCTGCATACCCTGATTGGATGTCTATGGGATAGCGTTGTCTACTATACAGAACAAATAGATGGGGGGGGGGGGCAGGTCATTGGCCTCAAAGGGGTTGTGTCACTTCAGCAAATGGCATCTATCATGTAGAGAAAGTTACTACAAGGCACTTACTAATGTATTGTTATTATCCATATTGTCTCCTTTGCTGGATGGATTCATTTTTCCATCACATTATACACTGCTCGTTTCCATGGTTACGACCACCTTGCAGTCCAGCAGTGGTGGTCGTGCTGACACACTGTAGGAAAAAAGGGACCTTTCTCCAGGTATCTGCTGCCTGAGCCACATGCACCGTGTATTCGGACAAGAATAGGACATGTTCTATTTTTTTTTTACGGGGCCTGTGTGCCGTCCGCATCTTTTGTGGCCCCATTGAAAATGTATGGGTCCGCACCCATTCCGCAACGTTGCGAAACGGATGCGGACACATTCTACGGACGTGTGAATGGAGCCTAAACCTAGACCCGCAAAATTGTGCAGGATTTTTAGAGCTTGGTACTTTTCTTTTAAAATCATGTATATTATCTACAGGGGTCATTTATTAATCTGAAATACGCCTAAATGAGGTGTGTTTCGGGCGCAGATGGTGGCACATCAGTTAGGGCCCATTCAGACGGCCATAGTGCTTTGCAGGTCTGCAATTTGTGGATCCGCAAAACACGGATACCGGACGCGTGCGT
This sequence comes from Rhinella marina, assembly GCA_900303285.1. Lineage (NCBI taxonomy): Eukaryota > Metazoa > Chordata > Amphibia > Anura > Bufonidae > Rhinella > Rhinella marina. The sequence goes on along the minus strand of ONZH01004779.1, from coordinate 127,624 downwards.
TCTGCAATTTGTGGACCGCACATGGCCACAACCATAATAGAAAATGCCTGTTCTTGTCCGGGATTGCAGACTAGGATAGGACATGTTCCATCCTTGCTACGGAGCGGAATCACGGATGTGAACTGCACACGGTTCACTGTCCGCATCTTTTGCGGCCCCATTGTTATGATTGGCTCCGCAATGACTTCACGTCTACGGTCTAAAAGCGGAGATGGGGACAGACCGGCAGGCCCGTCTCATTCATCATTTTCCACACCTGTTTTAGGCGTAGAAAATGGTCTAAATGTAAGACAGGTCGGAGGTAGAGATGAGCGAACGTGCTCGTAACGACCACTGTAGCGTTCGGATCCCCTGCGCTCACATGGGCGCAGGCATCTGGATCCGTTGGGTGAGGAGGACGGAAACGGCTGCCTGCGCCCACGCGAGCGCAGGGGAGCCGAGCGCTACAGTGGTCGTTACGAGCACGTTCGCTCATCTCTAGTGGGTAGCTATCTTACATTTAGAACTGGCCTGGATGCCGGCGTCTCTTCATAACTTCGGAGGAGCCACCACCAGCTATGGGGCTTTATTAAGTTTATTACGTTTTAATAAATGTGCCCCTATGTCTCTATTCTGGGAACGTGCATAGTCTGGAAGCATTGTGCCTTGTGGCGTGCAGGAAGTAAAGACGTCAATATCACTGCTTGGGTTTCTCATGCAAATCCGTGACAGGAGGATTAAACCTCCCCCCACACACTGTTTCGGTGCCGGCAGAGGTGACTTGTGTACTGAATATTAGGCACGGTTCACATGGGTGGAAGCAGAGGGCTCCGTGTAGTTTCCGGCACAGGTGTATGGCGGCACAACTCCCAGTCTGTTGAATAGGAACTGAGTTGCAGACTAAGGGCTCGTTCACATGACCGTATCTTTCTTTCCGTGACCGTTCCGTTTTTTTGCGGACTGTATGCTGAACCATTCATTTCAATGGGTCCCCCCAAAAAAACGGAAGGTCTTCTGTGTGCATTCCCTTTCTGTATGTCCGTATTTCCGTTCCGCAAGATTGAGTCTTGTCCTATCAATGTCCGCATAACGGACAAGGATAATACTGTTCTATTAGGGGCCAGCTGTTCGTTCCACAAAATACGGAATGCACATAGATGTCATCCGTAGTTTTTGCGGACCGTAAAATACATACGGTCATGTGAATGAGCCCTAAGACATATATATATACACACACACATATACTACTCACAAAATTTAGGGATATGTAATAAACATACACTACTAACAAAAAGTTAGGGATATTCGGCTTGTGGGTGAAATGTCAGGATGAACCTAAAATGCACTCTAACCTTTATAGGTGAACTTAAAGGGGTTGTCTCATCTTGCCTAATGGGGGCATATCGCTAGGATATGCCCCCATTGTCTTATAGGTGCGGGTCCCACCGCTGGGACCCGCACCTATATCGAGAACGGGGCCCCGAAAGCGAACGGGGGCGCACTGCGCATGCGCAGCCGCCTCCATTCATTTTCAATGTGGCCGGCGAAGATAGCCGAGCGCTGGCTCGGCTATTTCCGTCGGCTCCATAGAAATGAATAGGAGCGGTGGCCGCGCAAGCGCGGTGCGCTCCCATTCATTTCTATGGGGAGCCGGCTTGGTGGTGGCCGGACCGGAGTCCTCCAGCCACCACCTTGCGGGGCCCCGTTCTCGATATAGGTGCGGGTCCCAACGGTGGGACCCGCACCTATAAGACAATGGGGGCATATCCTAGCGATATGCCCCCATTAGGCAAGATGAGACAACCCCTTTAATGTGACCTTCTGTAAACTTTTGAATGCACATGTCCATCTGTTCAATGTTTCGGTACTTTTTGCACAACTTGCTGTTCTCTAATAAGGAGCTTAACGGCAAAATACCCAACAGGTGTTTGATCCATGAATCGCCCAATCAAATTTCCTGGTTTAATTAGAATTGGTATTTAAAGGGTTTCTGTCACCAGTTTTTTCGGTATGAATCAGGCTGACATTAGAGATGTGCTAATGTCACCTGATTCCAAATATATATCTGTTTTATTTACTGGTGCCCCCATTTTTATATAAAATGAACTTTTATTTTATGCTAATAATGCTTCTAGGTGCAAGGGGCGTTACCTCTGCTCCTAGAGGCTCTGTTGATTGACAGGACCAGGCAGTGAAGAAACACTGCATTCACCATACCTTTTAAGGACCTTCAATGATGTCATGACCATGTGATCAGTCACATGGTTTAGGAGGAGACAGGCTGTTTGTGTGATCCTAACCATGTGACTGATCACATGGTCATGACATCATTGAAGGTCCTTAAAAGGTATGGTGAATGCAGTGTTTCTTCTCTGCCTGGTCCTGTCAATCAACAGAGCCTCTAGGAGCAGAAGTAACGCCCCTTGCACCTAGAAGCCTTATTAGCATAAAATAAAAGTTCATTTTATATAAAAATGGGGGCACCAGTAAATAAAACAGATATATATTTGGAATCAGGTGACATTAGCACATCTCTAATGTCAGCCTGATTCATACCGAAAAAACTGGTGACAGAAACCCTTTAAACAGTCCCCCTCATCATGCTGTTCACATTTTGACATCATGAGACCAAGACGACACCTAACAACTGATCAACAGTATCTCGCCATTGTGAGGCTTCAAGCAAGATTTTCTAAGACGGAAGTGGCCACTGAGGTTTTTGCTTCAAAAAATAGTTTGAGATAAGGAAATCACCATTGCTGCTTCTACTTTAATGCCCGACTTTCATGTTATAATATCACTGGAGTGGGAACTTTTTACATTTTCTATAAATTTCACTTAAAAGCCAAATACCCCTAATTTTTTGAGTAGTGTATATAGATATGTGCTCCTAGATATTCCTGCATTTTTAGACTTCTGTCAAGCATCTAAAGTCAAAAATGTTTTTGGCCAGCGGCTCCTAGGCAGAGCTATGTATCTCTATGGAAACAGACCACAAGCATCGCCCGTGTAGTCGGATCCTGATCATGACCTTTGTGGGTATTTTTGTAGCCCGGGTTGGGTTCTGTTCGTTTCTCTTCTATTGAGGTGACATTTTACAGCTGAACCTTTTTGTGGGTGACGCAGTTTTCTCCACTTCTGCACTGAGGCCTCCTGTATCTGCACCAATGATTCCTTCTCCCAAGGCTAATCTAAAATCAGCTAAACACGGCTTATCTTGTAGATATCACATGAGGCTTGGTAAATATTGGTCACACAGGGCTGTGCTTTTGTTCCCACAGATATTCGATCACCTTGGTTGGTACATAAGGAGATTAATGCAGTGAGGTAAAGCTCTACAGCCACCGCTGATTGCACAAGATGTCACGTACGCCGGTGATTTATAGAGATATGGTCGTCCTCATGTGACTGTCCTTACATTCCTGGTTCACTATTAACTGGAAACGGAATTTCAGGGGGAATCGGGTTCACCTATGTCCATCACATGACCTGCATGTGATTTTTAAGTTTTGCGCAGCTCTATATTAAATCTAGACCTCTATGATCCCCAACGAGGTCACCATTGCACCATCAGCAGGGTTTTGTGGCTGTCTTAGGCTACTTTCACACTTGCGTTGTTAATTCCGGTATTGAGATCCGGCAGAGGAACTCAGAATCTGAATTAAACTGATCCGTTTTGATTTTGCACATCAGGATGCATCCGTTCCGTTAGGATGCGGTTGTGTGAAATCAAAACCGACAAAAAACGGATCGGGCACTAAATACATTGAAAGTCAATGGATCTGTCACCATTGACTTGCATTGTTTTCAGTGCAGGATCCGTTTTTATGACCAGACACAAAACCGCAGATTGCAACGTTTTTGTGTCCGGTCACAAAACGGAATGCTGCCAGAACGGAAGACATCCTGAATGCAGAATGCATGGGGACAAAATGGAAACGTTTTTTTTTTTCCATGTATTCAGATCCTCTGCCGGATCTCGATTCCGGAAAACAACAACACAAGTAGCCTTAGGGTCCAGAACAGTTGATCTAATGATCTATTCTAAGAATAGGTCATCAGTACTAGAGATGAGCGAGCATGCTCGGGAGCAATTTTCGAGTAGTAGCGTACGCATCTTCTAATCTGTACGCTAATGCATACGCATCTTCTAATCTGTACACTAATGTGTACGCATCTTATAAATTTGTACGCTAATGCATACAAATTACAAGATGCGTACGCATTAGCGTACAGATTAGAAGATGCGTACGCTACTACTCGAAAATTGCTCATCTCTAATCAGTATCAGACCGTCAGACAACTCTACCAATCCATTGATTTGGTTAGCTGCCGCGCTAGAAACTGTACAGATCGGAAGCAGAAGACTCCGTACACCATGTAGTGGCCATGTAGGGGTACTGCAGCACAACCTCCATGGCGACAGTCAATGATCAGAAATTTATTTTCTGACTAATCTGATCCATTTTTCAGAAATATCAGATTCCTCACCAGTGATAATTGGTATCCCTGTGACTCGTGTGTAGCAGGTATCCCCAAAGAAGAAGTCCATATGTCATACTCTACAGATCCAGTATATAAGGGATAGGGACAGTATAAAATGTTTGATGCAACTAATTTGATGCCGTGATCAGGATGCTGGTAAACATCTGGGTTGTAGCGTCAGTAAACTAATTAGAAGCAGGGGTGGGGGATTAAATGAGCAAATAATCATCTTCTTACTCCCCCTATATATGACAGAGAGGAAGTATGCCGTCTGACTGAGTGGGAATGATAACATGAACAGGAGTCCATATTACCCTTCCCCTGAGGCCATGTACAGGATGAAGGGGATCTAATTCTCTCTTCCTTTTCCTGCATGCTGTCGGCACGTCGTCTTCTGGCCAACCCCCTCCTTCTCCATGGTGGCTGAAGGAGGGGTCTGCGTTGATCTGGTCTAAGGCTGACAATCTAAGCAGCTGACATACAGCCGGAGATACTTCCTTTAGATATCGGTTTGCAAGTGAGAGCTCTACAGGTACATGGCCACTGAAGTGCCATCCTGCGAGAATGTATGAGATGTGTCCTTTGCCAGTAATACGTTAGCGGTACGTGAACGTTTGTTGAAAACATGGAGGCGCTCTGCACCTTCTACTTTCTTCATCTCTGCTTGGGTTTTCAAGGGTGTGGAGTACAAATCCCATGTACTTAATATGGATCTGTACTACAAATGCTTGAAAAGAGTTGATGAAAGCCAAAGTCTCCGAGATCTCCTGCCCCTTTTTTTTTAACAAAGGTTTAGGTAAAGCTTCATTCACATGTCTGTGTCCGTGCTCAAATCCGTGAGCAGGTGGTCAGTGAGGCATCCGTGAAGCTGTCCGTGAAGAATCCGTGTTGGGTCCATGTTGCATCTGTGTTTCGCTGACACTAAACAGCTGAAAAATAATTTTCAAAGCAGCTATTCTTAATGATCCGTAGTTTTCACGGACCCATAGACTATAATGGGAGTGGTGGATCCGGGAACACGGATCAACATAGGACATGCATCCGTGCTGAAAACACTGACCCATGGACCGATACTAAATTGATACTTTTATACTAGTATCCATTTGGTACCGGGATTTGCTCTTTTGAGGTACTTTTCCTGGAGGATAAAATAAAAAACTCTTACCTCTTCTGCGCCGCGGCTCCGCTCCGGGTCCGGCGCTCCTCTGTCTTCTCTGCCTGCGCTGCACTGTCCTGACCGCGTACAGTGTCAAGACATAGTGTGTGCACTCTGACCTGATGCTGCACGCAGTCAGGTGACAGTGCAGCGCCAGGAGGAGAAGACGGAGCCGTGGCTCAGGAGAGGTAAGAGAGTTTATTTTATTCTGATGGGGACACAATGTGTTGATCTGAGGTCTAATGGGGCACAAGACGCTGATCTGAGGTCTGATGGGGGCACAATGGGCTGATCTGAGGTCTGATGGGGGCACAATGGGCTGATCTGAGGTCTGATGGGGGCACAATGGGCTGATCTGAGGTCTGATGGGGGCACAGTGGGCTGATCTGAGGTCTGATGGGGGCACAGTGGGCTGATCTGAGGTCTGATGGGGGCACAGTGGGCTGATCTGAGGTCTGATGGGGGCACAGTGGGCTGATCTGAGGTCTGATGGGGGCACAGTGGGCTGATCTGAGGTCTGATGGGGGCACAGTGGTGACTAGTCTATGGGCCAATGGCTGATCTGAGGTCTGATGGGGGCACAGTGGGCTGATCTGAGGTCTGATGGGGGCACAGTGGGCTGATCTGAGGTCTGATGGGGGCACAGTGGGCTGATCTGAGTCTGATGGGGCACAGTGGGCTGATCTGAGGTCTGATGGGGGCACAGTGGGCTGATCTGAGTCTGATGGGGGCACAGTGGGCTGATCTGAGGTCTGATGGGGGCAACAGTGGGCTGATCTGAGGTCTGATGGGGGCACAGTGGCTGATCTGAGGTCTGATGGGGCACAGTGGGCTGATCTGAGGTCTGATGGGGGCACAGTGGGCTGATCTGAGGTCTGATGGGGCACAGTGGGCTGATCTGAGGTCTGATGGGGGCACAGTGGGCTGATCTGAGGTCTGATGGGGGCACAGTGGGCTGATCTGAGGTCTGATGGGGGCACAGTGGGCTGATCTGAGGTCTGATGGGGGCACAGTGGGCTGATCTGAGGTCTGATGGGGGCACAGTGGGCTGATCTGAGGTCTGATGGGGGCACAGTGGGCTGATCTGAGGTCTGATGGGGCACAGTGGCTGATCTGAGGTCTGATGGGGCCACAGTGGGCTGATCTGAGGTCTGATGGGGCCACAGTGGGCTGATCTGAGGTCTGATGGGGCCACAGTGGGCTGATCTGAGGTCTGATGGGGGCACAGTGGGCTGATCTGAGGTCTGATGGGGGCACAGTGGGCTGATCTGAGGTCTGATGGGCCACAGTGGGCTGAGCTGATCTGAGGTCTGATGGGGCCACAGTGGGCTGATCTGAGGTCTGATGGGGGCACACAGATTTTTGGGTGTCTTATTTTTTCGGCATGGTATTGAGTATCGCAATACTTTTTCTTGGTATCGAAATCCTAGTCTGAACACACACATTCAAATGAATGGGGACGTGAGCGGTCCGTGGAGAACTCGTACAGGACACGTCCATGAACACTGACATGTGAATGAGGCTTAACTAGAGTTGAGCGAACGTGCTCGTAACGAGCACTGTACTGCTCGGATCCCCTGCGCTCGCATGGGCAGTACGAGCACGTTCGCTCAACTCTAGGCTTAACCCTTTAAAGGTGTTTTCCAGGCATGTCAGAAGCTGTACCTGCCAAAGAATGGGCAGCCCCTGCAATTAGCTGGTGGGGGTCCAACTCTAAGGCACCACCAGCGAACAGGGTAGGCTAACAGTTTGGTAGTCTTGGATAACTGTAATGGAAAGAGCACGTACATGCATGGCAAGCTATCCATTGTCTAAATCAATGGGGGTCCAGTGGTGATACCTATGTGACCGTTATAAGAAATCCTGTGCAGTTAGAATACCCCTTTAACACGTGGTATATATTACATACAGTCGTCAGTGGAGGAGTCCGGTAAAACCAGTTTCAAATCGTCATTCTGGAAATTTCTTCTTTGTTATTTTCTGTTATATATTTTGCCCTTCCTTATGATGTATAAAGGGTTATTCCCAAGTGACCTGTCTTCATATTATCTTGAGGATTTATGGGACATTTATGGTGTCAATAAGCAGTAAAGCACATGTATGGCTGTTGTTATAGTTGTTGTTTTTCAGCGTCTTGTGACCGCTTTGCTTGCACGAGACTGCCGTAATTTTTTTATTTTTTTGCTACTCAGTCAATTTTTCTTTATTGCATTTGCAGTCACATGGTGCCGTGTGATTTTTTTATTTGTTTTTATGACAACGCACACATAGACAGGAAGTAGAGAGATTTTGGTTTTGAAGGATGTACTGAACCGGTTGTGCTAAAGTAACCCACCCGTAGACCCATACGTCTGTACGTTCCAGCGTTTGCATGTCTTTCTGCTCCTCCGCTTTGAAGGTGCTTTCCAGCCTGAAAATAAAGCTCCACATCTGGGCAACTTCTGGCAATCTAATAGCATACCTATGCCTTCCAGTCCTGGTGAACTCAATGTGAAGAGGACAGGGAGCCCTGAGACACAGATTGCTCCGTTATATGTTCCCACTCACTGTAATGAAGTGCACAGCAGGCAGGGGAGTGTATTCCCTGCACCAAGTATGTTGGACAGTCGATTTCTCTAATTTAATTATAACTGGAGATTTACTTAAAGGCCAGGCCAACACTTCAGGCAGTTATCGAAACGAAGCGCCCATTCCTGATAATAGCCTGATGACGGTGGAGTTGAGAGTTTTGTTTACATACAGCAATCATGGGGCGAGCGATCATTGCTGCGATCTGTCGTCCCCATAGAGAATCATTGCTTCTGTGGAGCAGGTCACTGTTCAGACAGGACAATTTGAAACTATGATTTAGGCTTTATTCACGTGTCCGTTTCTGTGCTCCATCTGCCGGATCCGGACGAACAAAAAACCCGTCACACACAACCCCGCATTTATGACCGAAATCTGGCGGGCGACAGCCGGACCCCAATGGGGATCTGGCGGTGAAGTAGAGATCTGGCAGGCTGCTGGATCTCAAAACAGAGATGTGAACGAGGCCTTAGGTGACCCGATGAATGAGGATTTGCTTGTTCATCAGGTGATTGGCGACACGGCAGTTATCAGGAATGTGCCTGCCTGATAATTCCCCTGTAAAGGTGCCTTTAGTCACTCTCCACCCAGAAGCTGGAAAGTCTTATATAATTAAAGGAAGTGTTCTTCAAGATTTTTTAAAAATTGGTCTGCTCCATTTGTTTTGGGGACTTTAGGTCCCCCTGTTCTTATCAGTGCAGGTCCCAATGGTCGGACCCCCTCCAGTCAAGTACTTTAACCCGTCCTGTGGACTGCTCGTTTACGAAATCGGCAAATAAAGGTGCAGATTAATTTTCCGTACAGCCCCCACTTCTGTTTCCCTGCAGTTCTTCTCATTCACAGGAAATACAAGTTTTAACAGACACTTTGGGGAAGGGGGCGGGTTAAAACATGAATATCAAGGTTTTGCAATATAAGAAATGTTTTTTTTTAATACTCAGTATCTTTGCTCTCATTTACAGCATCTGCGGTGTCCACGGATACTAGTACTACTAAGGTGGCTCCATCAGTCATCAATACCACGTCAGCTTCACCTCCAGAGCAAGGGAACGCCACCACAACTTCAGTGCCCGTGGCCTCCAACACTTCCAAAGCCACTAGTCCTACGCCACCAGCATCTTCTACTTCCACAGCAGCGGCTTCTTCCACAACTGCCAAAACACAAGGTAATTCTCATTGATGGAGCACTGGAAGGTATTATCCTGGTATCACTTCTGCGTCGTTCAATGTTCATTTTGATACTTTATAGAGAGCGGCAAAGAAAAAGGTGCAGAAGGGTCCCGTGTCTTCTATCGTGGGTCAGATTTCCACCTATAACCACCTATAATCTCATACTTGGCACTAAATCTAAAGTTCTTGATCCATACCAGGAGCCAGGTCATAAGGCTGCCTCAGACGTGTGCCACTACAAACAATCTGGTAAAAAATTTTCAGGAAGGAACTACTCCCAAGCCCACAGTCAGTATATGTCTGTCAAAATGTATTGCTCTGCTAGATTTATATCAAGCTGGCAGCTCAGGAGGAGTGTCTTTTCTGCTGCAGCTCAGGGGTCGTGTCCATGCTCTCCTTATCACAGCTCAGGGGGCGTGTCTCAGCTCTCCCTATCACAGCTCAGGAGGCAGTTGAAGGATGAAACTGAGCATGTGCGGCCTTCTCAGTGAGCAGGTCAAAGAAATAAGAACGATACAAGCAGCAGGTGGCGCTATAGAGATACATTTTTATTGAATATCTCAGTGGCTATACTAAGCTCTTAATTGCATGTAATTCTAAAAGTATTCAGATCCAGGGGCGGGTTTAAAAACTTTAGAACATTTTTAGAGGACCACCTCTTTAAGCTTAGTTCAGGATGACAGTGGAAATAATACTTGCAGCTGATGAGCCACTTGTAGTAATAATTCTGCTGCAACTCTGTTCACACAGCTCAAATTAAAAATGTACAGTATACCAATGCATGTCACCCCAGCGAAGGACAAAGGGACACACATCTAGCTTCCATTGGGTAAATGGGGTCCTATGGCTACGTTTTGGAGTCAAAAGTGTACTCCGACTCCTAACGAGATGTGAGTAGTTGGTGCACTGGCCATAGACATGATGATTTTTTTCACATATGCCATCATAATCTCATCTCTTTTGTGACGGCAGAACATCTCCTGATGTCTACCACTGGAGAAGTTGGATTAAACCAAACTAAGGAGCATTAGCCTTGGTTAGGGCTGCAGCTATCGACTATTTTTGTAATCGAGTATTCTATCGATTTATCCAACGATTAATCGAGTACTCTAATAACAAAAATCCAATTAAAAGAAAGTTGCCCCCCATGCCATTAGGCTCCTCCTCAGTACCACCAGCTTCCCCCCCCTCAGTGCCACCAGCGAAATAGAATACTTACCTCTCCTGTAGGGGCGCCGCTCCAGAGCTCATCCTCTTCTTCTCCGCGCGCTTGTGTCAGCCCTAGTCTCAGTTCACACTGCAAAATCCGCAGCAGGAAAATCAGTAGTCGATCGCTAGTAGAGATGAGCGAGCAGTGCTTGTTACGAGCACTGTAGCGCTCGTCTCCACTGCGAAAGAATGCCCGCAGGCATTGCGGATCCGTCCTCAGCTGCATGTAAGTCAATGGGGTCGGATCAGTATGGTATGACACTCATACCATACTGCTCCGTCCCCATTGACTTACATGCAGCTGAGGACGGATCCGCAATGCCTGCGGGCATTCTTTCGCAGTGGAGACGAGCGCTACAGTGCTCGTAACGAGCACGTTCGCTCATCTCTAATCGCTAGCTGAAAGCGGGTCTGTTTTGGTGGCAGATTTCTAATTTGATGGCAGATTTAGAGGAGTATAACAAGCGTTTTGGAAGAGGTTTTGCCAGCCCTTGGTTGGGATATAATTCAGAAGTGTTTTTGGTGGTGGAAACGCCACTAAAAACGTTTCTAAAACCGCTAGCGGTTTTCCCTGCTTCCCCATTGACTTCAATACAAAATCCACTAACAGTCCAATTCTAAGAAGTAACATACCACTTCTAAGGAGGGTAGATACACCACGTTGGGAATATGGCAGTGTTTTTCCATTGAGGTAAATGAAAAGCTATCCATGGTGGAAAATGTCTGTATTCTGCTGTGAAATCTGTGGCGAATTTTATTTGTGTGAACATAGGTGGCTCCTGCTCGGACCGGTCTGGTAAGGTCAGTGAAGATGCCTCCATCTCATGGCACCCCCACGTGTTTCCTATCTGCTCTATGTCATTCTTCTGTCTGCGCTGTGTATCCTGAGCCCCGATGTCTCTGTGATGTTTCGGCTATGTGTGTTTGTTTTGTGCACTACACCACCAGATACATTTCCTGTTTGTACCTACAACATGATGCTTTATACTTGTGCGGGGCCCTGCAGGTGAGCGGGGGCTGGGGCCGGGAGCGTTCAGTTGTAGCTGGTTCCTCCTGGTTTATGACACAGTGACCTCCTGTAAAGATTCCTGCTCTTCAGGCAGTGACGTCTTTGCTTTATTGTTAGCTTATTGTTACTTTTATATCTTAAATCTTCCATGACAGCATCATGAGGGGCGTAACTCACGTGCCGTCATGAAGGAGTCTATTTTCCATACATCCTGGCCTCATAGACGAATTTGCAAGTCAAAGCGGCGCTGGCCAAGTTGTACCCTGTGGTCAGTATTCAAATTAGTCCAAATAAATGCAGCACCAAACGAGTCTTATGGATTATAGGTTTAATCCCAAAGGCTGTGGACAGCTTGGAAGCCGTATATTTTACTTAAGTCCATGTATTTTTGCTTAAAAAGTTTTTATTCAAAATTAGCTCTGGCTTCTGCAGCTTCTATGTATCACTGTATTTAGCAGACTGCAGAATGCTGTTCACAGTGAAATCTGACATAGGCGTCTGAATGCTGAGGCTAGTGTTCACAACTGCGGCGCGTAGATCCTGAAGACAATGCTGGGAATTGGCTGATTATGCCCATTTGTCCCAGATCTCCGCCGGGCCCCATTATACTTAATGTGGCCGGCGGGTGTTCTGTTTGTATCCGGCAATGCCGGATCAGGAGAATGTGTAACTAATAATACGTGCCGCAGGTGTGAAACTAGCCTAAGTCTCCTGGCTCGCTCTCCTCCTAAACAATCTTATGACCAGCCTGACTGAATTCACCGGTTCCGGCACTGCTGGATACAGACAGAATGTCCACCTACTCCATTAAAGGGTTATTCCCATCTTGGACAATGAGGACATATCGCTAGGATATGTCCCCATTGTCCTATAGGAATGGGACCCGCACCTATATCGAGAACGGGGCCCCGAAAGTGAAGGAGGGCGCACCGCGCATTCGCAGCCGCCCTCCATTCATTTGTATAGAGCTGACGGAAATAGCCGAGCCAGCACTCTGCTATTTTCGGAGACCCCATACAAATGAATGGAGGGCGGCCGCGCATGCGCGGTGCGCCCTCCTTCACTTTCGGGGGCCCTGTTCTCGATATAGGTGCGGGTCCCACACCTATAGGACAATGGGGGCATATCCTAGTGATATGTCCCCATTGTCCAAGATGGTAATACCCCTTTAAAGTATAACTGGGTCCGGCAGAAATCTGTACGCATTCCGGCAGGCAAACGGAGAACTGACCGGACACAAACCCCTGCATGCCGCTGTTTGTGTGTCGATGTTCCTCTTGTCTGCAAAAATAGCCTTAGACGATTGGTCAGGAGAGGAGAGAGAAGGACTGAAGACTGTACTGTGATACATAGATGTGAAGCCTAGCAAGGATTCTCTAATGCAGGGATCAGCAACCTTAGGCTCTCCGGCTGCTGTGAAACCACAACTCCCAGCATGCACACTTACATGGCTGTTCTTGTAACTACCATAGAAGTCAAAGGAGGATTCTGGGAGTTGTAGTTTCAGAATAGCTGGAGTTCCAGAGGTTGCTGATCCCTGATCTAATGGAACAGAAAGAAGGAAAACCCAACACTGATGTGAAATTGGGCTAATCTTGTGCAGTCCCTTTAGACTCCTGCGGCTACGAGGGCATGACGAGATTTGTAGTTTTACCACAGCTTGGGTGTCACAGGTTGACATTCGCTGGCCTCTGTGATCCACATTGAGGTTTCAACACCTAGTACATTACAGACTTAGAGAATATTCAGCGCTCGTCGCCCATTTTTATGTTTGTGCCGTAGTGGACTTTACATTTTGGCTTCGAACAGGAGAATCGCCCCAATAGGGAGCCTTCAGTGGACTGGATGCACACATTAGACCTGTAGGGGGCGATAGACCTGCACCGCTCCTATAGGGCCAGAAGTCTTTGAATCAAATGGTCGTTTTATCTCCATAAGCTACATTGCCGAGGACTGCATGATGTCGGTTTTCGAGGTGTGTGTTTTTTGCATTATGTGGTGTTTTTTTTTTACATGTGATTACATGTGTTCTGTGTTCTACACATGCTTCATGAAGGACCTGACCACCCAGTCATTACAGAGGTAAGTACAGGCAAACGTCTCCCATTCACATCCATTCCATCAACAACCAAGACTTCATGCACAGGGTTTTTTGTTGTTTTTTTTTTTTTTTTTAATTTTTTTACAGCAACCGGGTCCCTGGTTTGAGACCCCTAAACCACCAGTATGCCATTATGCAGCCGAGATTTAGGGTCCCAAATCTGCCCACAGCAAACCCATCCATCCCTGCAAAGGAATAGTAAATGAAGATCAAGACTTGCTAGGAGGAGTCTTCTCCAGCGTCATCGGGTGCAGGCACACCGCCGTGATTGAGCACAGTGTACCGTCAGTGCGTTTATGTGCCCGATGATACCACAGAAGAGTCCTGGACTCTTATCCCATTAAATTCAGTTTTAATTAAAGAGGCTCTGTCACTACCTCCTAACCTATGTATTAAAATACATAGGTGGGTAGTGGCCTCACAATGAATTCAAATCATACCTATAATACCCTTGTAGATGCAGCGGTTGATGTGTAATTTGATGTTTAAAAAGTATGCAAATGAGCCTTCGGAGCACCGTATCTTCACCGCCCTCCCGGGTCCTAGGCACGCCCTCCAGTGTTTAGAAACTCCCCTATCCTTTATGATTGACGGGCGGTGAAGATACGGTGCTCAGAAGGGAAAAGCCCGCCCTCCGTTGCTCCGAAGGCTCATTTGCATACTTTTTAAACATCAAATTACACATCAACCGCTGCATCTACAAGGGTATTACAGGTATGATTTGAATTCATTGTGAGGCCACTACCCACCTATGTATTTTAATACATGTATTTTAATACATAGGTTAGGAGGTAGTGACAGAGCCTTCTTTAACTATGCTTTGCGGGGGATGGATGATTTTGTGAGGAGTACATTTGGGGCCGTAAACCTCAGCTGGTGGTTTAGTGGCACCGAAAAATATGGGACCATGCCCATGTGGATGCAGCAGAGCTGAGGGCCTTTTATACAACCCAGTATCATCAGAACGAACAATCGTAGTAAAGCCTCATTCACATGTCCGTGTTCTCCACAGACAGCAAACGTTCCCATACATCTAACTGTGTGTATTAGCATGGTCCGTGTTTTTAGCACGGATGCATGCTCTATTTTGATCCATCACGCCCGTTATAGTCTATGGGTCTGTGAAAGCCATCCGTTATAGTCTATGGGTCTGTGAAAGCCATCCGTGTTTCACGGATCATTAGGAAGAGATCCTTTGAAAACTATTTTTGAGCTGTGCAGCGTTAGTGAAACACAGATGGCACTTAGACAGCAAAAAACGGACACACGGATCCTTCACGGATGCATCACTGACAACGTTCTCACGGATTTGAGCACAGACGTGTGAATTAGGATTAAAGGGGTTGTCTCACTTCAGTAAGTGGCATTTATAATGTAGAGAAAGTTACTACAAGGCACTTCCTAATGTATAGTTATTATCCATATTGCTTCCTCTGCTGGCTGGATTCATTTTTCCATCACATTATACACTGCTTGTTTCCATCCATCAGTGGTGTTCGTGCTTGCACATTATAGAAGAAAGCGTCAGCCTCTCTGGTGGCCGGGACCATGGGAGCACATAGGCTAGTTTTTTTTCCTATATTGTGCAAGCACGACCACCACTGATGGATTGCAGGGTGGTCTGTAACCATGGAAACAAGAAGTGTACAATGTGATGGAAAAATGAATCCAGCCAGCAAAGGAGACAATATGGACAATCACAATACATTAGTAAGTGCCTTGTAGTAACTTTCTCTACATGATAAATGCCACTTACTGAGGTGAGACAACCCCTTTAAGAGTTCTTCCTGATCATTACCCCATGTAAAAATTCCTGCTGATCAATCGACAAACCAGATCATTCGCCGATTAATCAGCTGTTTTATGTGGGTTTAAAAATAATCTTTTGTCGGCAGCACATCGCCTCGTGGTGTGTTCTGCTGACAATATAGACTAATAGCCAGATGAACCATCATAAGAAGCGAGCCATCGTTTAGTGTGGCCGTTATCTGCCTGTGTGAACGGTCTTTAGATCATTGATCGTTACCCGTTACGGGCAGAAATCAGCGGGTGTAAAAGGTCTCTAAAGTAGCCGACCACATTATCAACCCCCAAAGCCAGTCCTCGCCATTTAGATATTAGACGGTGACCAAAGGGTCTGAACAGTTCATGTGTTTGCATAGAGCAGGGGTCAGCAACCTCCGGCGCTCCAGGTGTTGTGCAACTACATCTCCCATCATGCACACTTGCTTGGCTGTTCTCTAAACGCCCACACAAGTGGAAGGAGCACGCTGGGAGTTAGTTTCACAACAGCTGGAGTGCCGAAGGTTGCTGATCCCTGGCATAGAGGTTTGAGGAGCTTATGAGTGTTATGGCTCCATGCAGAAAAGCCACATAGAGACAACAAAGGGATAAATCCTGTCCTGTGAGAGATCACAAAAGCCTTTCCCCCAAACTTTTCTATCGTCACTGGGTTCGATAAAATCCTGTACATTTTCAGTAGAAACGCCAAATGAATGGCACAATGCAGAATGCGAAGAAAAGATACTCCATAATTTACTAAAGGTCTTACATGGACATGTCAGGAGAGCAGACAGGTCCTCTTCAAGGGATTGTCCAGGTTCAAGATAAAACAGAGCAATACCGTAGAAAAATAATAAAAGAAGCATTACCTACCGAATAGATCCAGCAGCGGCTCTCCTGTTTACCCATCCGGGCTTGATATACTCAACTTAACCATTGCAGCCAGTCACCTGCCTTAAGCCATCCATACACCTTAGTCTTTTGTTGGCCTAACCCGCCAAGAACAGTGAGTTCGGCTGACGCACTATATGTGGGGAGCGCTAGACTCCCCCCTCCTCCGCCAAACAAGTGATGTCTGGGAGACAAGGATATTTTCACCCGATTCTTTCGTTCACCATCAGAAGTATTTGGTATCCGCTTTCTACTCTCCCCATAGACTACACATACATGTTCAGCCAAGCTGGGGAGAGAGCTGTCCTCTGAACGATCGAATTGAAGGTCTATGGGCAGCACAAGTGGCTTGCCCAGCTTGAAGATCGGGGGCGCCACTGCTGAATCTAATCAAGTAATACTTCCTTTAGTATAGTTGCCCGCCATTGCCCAGTTTTGTCTCGACTCCGGATGATCCCTTTAATTGGCTTTATATGGAGCGCATAGGGTGTGGCTTATCAGTATATAAGAACTCCAGGACGGGCGCAAATAAAAGCCAACGTGAAATCCGCTGCTGTCTTCATTGCATTGGTCAGAAGTCTCCTCATGTGTTATCTGTCGTCTGCTTTTGGTCTTGTGACTATCATTACTCATCTGATCGAGGACTGAAGTACTGTATAAATGTTAAGGTTATTGGAGTCCCGTGACCCGTGGCCTCACACACGGCCGTAGATTTTCCATTCAGATCTACATAGTATCTTTATGATTTCAGGGGTATGGTGTAGATACTGTGCAAGCAGATTCTGCGACGCTTAGCTCGAGCGGGCGCAGTGCTGGTCGGTCCCACTCTCTTCGTTCTTGGATGTGCAGGACACCCCTTCTTTCCAGGAACTACATTGGTGGTCGATTGGCCCTGTGGTCATTGAAAAGGGTATTGAGGGGTAACGAACTTCTTTAGTCCTGGATAACCACATCTTGCACAGTAATATTGGGTCCCATTCAGATTTTTGCAGTGGAGTCCCTCTCTCCTCTTTTGACAACCCTTACTTGTCATTTTTGGGTTTGTGATATAAGGGATCATTGCTCCCTTCGCACAAAAAATGGGATACTAGGACCAGGATGGGGTATGATTTTGTAGCACAAAATCCCTATTGTATTTTATAAGATCGATTGATTTTTCTTATGTTCTTTTTTTTTTTTTTATACGTAGGACCTGCTGTGACCAATGCTTCTACCACAGTGGTGACCAGTAAAGCAACGCCGAAAACCACAGCTGCGACCACCGCCTCCACCAGTCCTGTGACCAGTACGTATATCTCAGATAAAAGATAAGACGCACTTTATAGTAACCTGTATGATCGCTACTGCTTTCTCTGACTTTTCATCCATGTGGGACCCAGTGGTGAGACCCCTACTTATTGCATAAAGGAAGGGGCCCTCTGCCTCTCGTATGAGTTGTAGGCTATTCAGCCGTCTCTCTGAGGAAAGAAATGAAGGGATAAAAAGCTCAGCCGAGGTTTTGTCCCTTTATTTCAGGAATCTGTGGGGTCTTGGCACCCAGACCTGAACTGATGAAAATGACTGACCTGTCAAAACTTTTATAAAATTACATTTCCAAGATCTGGAAGTGTCTGGAAGTCTTCCGCAGATGTAGGATGAATGTGACCAGAAATCTAAAGTTTTTCTCATATATGGTCCTGCTCACACAAGTGTATTACAATGAGACAGGTTCAGCCAAGCGTTTCAGACGCAATCTTCCCCCGATGAAAGTATAAATCAGAATATTTCCTTAGAACCTCACGGTGACACATGTCTGCTTTATGTCACGTCTCTCCACGTTCTTCTGGTCTGGAGCTCATCACTGGTGCTTTAGGGAGCTCTCCACTTCCATTCTTACTATATATGGTCCCGTGACTAGTTGATCACAAAGCATCCTCCGGCTGTGAGGCCTATGGATCATCTGTGGGGGGGACACCTGGCCGCAACAGACCAGAGCAGCCACTCCATTCGTTTCTACAGGAGTTGTGGAGATAGACGAGTATAGCGCTCGACAATCTCTGTTACTTTCATATAAAAACTAATGGAGGGGGTGGGGCTGCAGAGAGTAGGAGGACCCGTACTCCTGATCGGTGGAGGTCCTAGTGGTAGAACTCCCACCAACCTAATGGTTAACCCCCCCAACCTGTGGATAGGGCATAACTCACTCACAGAGATCAAGCTCACACGCTGCAGACTTGAGAAAGGGGCCATGAATATAATTAACATGATTATACTGGAGGGGGCTGAGGGCGCACTGTGCCAACCATGCATATGATTAACCCTGATGGCCACGCCCTGTCATAGAGGCCAGGTATGGGATACCCGGCACCCGCAGCCTACATTTGTATTTAAGGGTTAATCATATGTATTGGTGGTGCAGTGGCCTCCCCATCAGTATTAGAGCCCATTCACATGACCGTGTGTGAATGGGTCCACATCTATTCCGCAATTTTGCGGAATAGAGAGCAGCCCCATTCACTTCAATAGGCTGCTCCCCCCCAGTGTTATATTCATTGGTGGCAGTGGCCACAGGGTCCCCTCCTCAGTATTCTCACTAGTGGTAGCTTCCGATCAGAGCCCCAGGAGTGTAATCGCGGGGGTCCGATTGGTTAACATGGCAACCAGGACGCTACTGAAGCCATCCATGGCTGCCATGGTAAGCTCCCGGCTGCCATGGTAAGCTCCCGGCTGCCATGTGCACAAAGCACAGGACAGCAGGGACAGTGTGAAGTCCTATTCACCCTAATAGAGCTCTATTAGGGTGAACAGGACAAGGGTTCTAGCCCCTAAGGGGGCTAATAGTTAAAAAACATAAATATATATATATATATATATATATATATACACACACACACCCCGTTTCTCAATTTTAAATATGAAAATATATAAACAATAAAAACGAAGCATATTGGGTATCTCCACATCCAAAAAAGTCCGAACTATTAAAAAATATCTCCTATGTGGTAAACGTCGTAACAGAAAATAAAAAATGCATGATTTGTCTTTTTTTTTTTGTCACCTCGTCCCCACCCCAAAAAAAAAAAAAAAATGATGGGACTGTTTTATTATGGGCCGGACGTTTCATAAAATATGGATTGCACACGGCTTTTTTGGTGTGTAATTTTTTTATGTGGTATCGAATATATACTTTTTTCAGTTATCAAAATCAAATCAAAATTCTGGTATTGTGACAACCCTAGTCAGTACCTTGTTCTTTGAATCATAAATACTGAATTCTTGTCACACTCATAAGAATATGGCTTAAATAAGTGTTTATGAGCTTCAGGAGATCACAGATAAGGGATTCACATGAGCCTTCAGTTGACAGGATTCACTGTGAACACAGAACCTGCAGATAACACTATTATACTGGGAACGTGGCAGAAAATTTTTAATAGAAGTCAAGGGAAAAAAAGAAAGTATTTTTAGCCCATAATAAGTAGAAAGAAGGTGTCCATAACATTAAAGCTTACAATACCGCTAGAGGATCACAGCAGCGATATGCTCTGGCGTTTCATTGCTGTCATACATATTTTGATTGGATCCAGCTAAAGGGGTTGTCAGGGTTATGGGAAAATGTGGACAGGTAGACAGGGACTGTGATAAAAAGAACCAAGCCAATCACTGCCCTGAGTGGTCTCTGCTGTATACTACCAGTGGTCATGTGTATACAGCACTTCACTACAGGAGGCGGCAGGAGAGCCGGCCGAGGCCAGTGAGTCTTGGTTCTTTTGTTGTTACTGCCGGCCAGCATTTCATAAAGGTCCACCTTACATAATACAAGAAAACACAAACAGAAGACAAAATTGTCAAAAGTCATAAAAGAAGGTTCCTGCAGGTAAGCCACGTTCTAGTCGGTGGGGTCCAGTAGCTGGACAAACTCTATAGACCTATGGCCCCTGAACAGGTGAAAGTCATTGCACGTAGTTATCCCCATGTAGTCACACAGCTGGCGCTGTCCAGCCTCAGAGGTGCGCTCTGATGTGAATGGTGATTTGGTCCCGCTCTGAGCCCCCGGAGCCTCAGGTCACTGGTTTTCTTTAATTATTAAGATTCTTAATTGTATTTCTGCAGGTTCTATGTCCTCCTCTTTACAGAAGACTTCTGGGTTTGATCTGGGCAGCTTCATCGGAGGTATCGTGCTGACGGTTGGCCTCTTGGCAGGGGTCTATTTCGGGTGCAGATTTTATAATTCCAGAAGAGGCGTCCGCTACCGCACCATGTAAGTAGAAAAATAATACTGCGTGAGCCGAGAGTCATTTTTCTTAGCGGTGCAGGTTAGAGAGGAGCTGTCCCCTCTCCTGACGTGCTTACATCCCTAATATTCTGTAGCGTCTATTCTTATGACTCTGTTGTGCCATTCCTCTATTATTGCTACTAGAAGCTGCTAGTGGTCCAGATGAGTGTTACCAGTTTGGGGGGGGGAGTGTCCCTGCACAGTCTACTACTATCCAATCAGTGCTGCCAGTGACTGTGCATGGACACCCCCTCCCCCCAATTGACTTTCTCCAGAATTGTTATTACATGGTGGATGCAAGTAGTTACTACAACAGACATGTCAGGAGAGGTGAGAGGAGAATAAAGCAGACTTATCTCAGGTAAATCATTGAACGCAGACTTCTGTTTTTTTGGGGGGAGGAAACGTTCATTCGGGTTGTTTCTATATAGAACATAACGACATGCTTTTTCTGTCAGCGGATGTGAGGCTGGAGCAGATATGGTCTACAACCACATGAAAGCGGGCAGCGGAAAAGACCAGCCTGCTCACTGATTTTCTAGGTCATTGTGTTCCCTCTTACTGCTGCCTGAGCAGACGTGGCTGTGGCCTGTACAGAGTCCTGACACTTAGATTTAGCGGCTGACGTACAGGCCTGTGTGGGGACTGTCACAGGGACTGTGCCTGGCTGAGCAAAGCCAGGTCTTCCCCGGCAGTCCATTGGCACCTGGTTGAACTTGGGGGGCAATTGATTGGTTGGATATCGGGCACAATAAATTGGGTTAGGAAGAAGCTTGTCTGAGTCCATTTGATTTTTAGCTGGCTGGAAGTTGCAATGATGTCCTCAATTGAGGTCATAAAAATTAGAGGCGCTGCATTTGGCCACATACCCCAAGAGTCCTGATATATGTTTGAGGGGGATGTGGCGTGCTTTAATAGGGACCTTAGGCTACATGCCCACGACAGTGAAAAAAAACGTCCGTTAAAAACGGACACACTGTCAGTTTTTCATGGCCATTTTGCATCAGTGTGTGCATCCATTTTCTGGCCGTGTGTCCATTTTTAATGTCCATTTTGCATCCGTTTTGCATCAGTTTTTCATGTCCGTTAAAAACGGACATAAAAAATTGGTGAATTGGATTGGCAGTTATTTCTTGCCCCCAACTATAATCATGGCCCCCATGATGCCCATAATGTCCTCCATAGTGCCCCTAACTAAAATAATGTCCCCCATAGTGTAGGAATTTTTTTAATGTCCCCAGCTTTAATAATGTCCCTCATGTAGGCCACCATCTTAAATAATGCCCCCCATAGTGTATTATTTATTTTAATGTCCCCAGGTTTAATAATGTCCTCCATGTAAGCCACTTTCTTAAATAATGCCCCCCATAGTGTAGTTTTTATTTTAATGTCCCCAGGTTTAATAATGTCCTATGTAGACCCCACAGCTGCTTTTTGAGGATTTAAAAAAAAAAAAAAAAAAACACACCTCACCTTCTCCACTTGCTCGCGCTGCAGCAGTCTTCTCTCACACACAGGACCTGCCGAAGGACCTGTGAGCGATGACGTCACTGAACGCGCCTGCGTGATGACGTCACCGCTCATAACGCAGGTCCATCGGCAGGGCCTGCTCCATGAAGAAGCAAGAGGCTAGGGTGAGTAGCCACAGGGTACCCGTTTTTAACGGCCGTTAGACGGGAGCAATCCGGTCACTCGGCCGTTAAAAATGGCCCCATTGATCTCAATGGGGCAGTCGGTCCGTGGAAACGGCCCAGAAATAGGACATGTGAATAGCCCCATAGGCTAACATTGGCACCAAAAATGGCCGTGTGACGGCCGCTACTTAGACGGCCGTCACACGGCCATTTTTCACTGTCGTGTGCATGAGGCCTAAGTGTAGAATGTGTTATTAGAGCTGGTTGTCAGCTGTCACATGCAGTGTCTTCAGAAAGTCCTCAGACCCTTTCAACTTTTTCACATTTTATGTTCTGACCTACAAAAAAAAAATTCTAGTTTTTCTCCCATCATTCTACACTCTGTACCCTATAATGTGAGCGCAAACAGAATGATGCTACTTTATTTAAAATTAAAAGCTAAAATCTTGCATTGACATAAGTATTCAGACCCTTTGCTCAGGACTTAGTTGAAGCCCCTTTGACAGTGATTACAGCCTCCTGTCTTCTTGGGGTTGAAGCCACAAGGTTTGTACACCTGGATTGGGGGATTTTCTTCCATTGTTCTCTGTAGATCCTCTCATGCTCAGTCAGGTTGGATGGAGACCATCAGTGGACAGCCATTTTTTTAAGGTTTCTCCAGAGATGTTTGATTGGTTCAAGTCAGGGCTCTGGCTGGACCAATCAAGGGCATTCACAGAATTGTCCATAAACCACTGTTTTGTCTTTGCTGTGTCCTTGGGTCCATTGTTTTGTGGCTTCAGTCCAGAGCGCTCTGGACCCGGTTTTCATAAAGACTATCTCTGTACTTTGCTCCATTCAGCTCCCTGTCCCTGCTGCTGAAAAACAACCTGACAGCATGATGCTGCCACCACCATGCTTCACTGTAGGGATGGTATTGGGCAGGTGATGGGCAGTGCCTGGTTTCCTCCAGACATGACGTTTGAGACCAGAGAATCTTGTTTCTTACAGTCAGGTGGATGATGCAGTGATGGTTGGCCGTCTGGAAATTTCCTCTGTCTGCACACAGGATCTTTGGAGCTCAGCCAGAGTGACAAATAACTTAATTTGGTGGGCAGCCAGCTCTAGGAAGAGTCCTGGTTGTACCAAACATCTTCCATTTAAGAATTGTGGAGGCCACTCTGCTCTTGGGTACTTTCAGTGCAGCAGAAATATTTGTCCCCTTCTCCAGATCTGTGCCTCCACACAACCCTGTCTCTGAGCTCTACAGGCAGTTCTTTCCTTCTTATGGTGTGGTTTCTTCTCTGATATGCATTGTCAGCTGTGATGCCTTCTATAGACAGGGCAGTGTCTTTCTAAATCCTGTCCAATCACCTGAATTCACTGCAGGTGACTCCAATGAAGGTGTAGAAACATCTGAGATGATCAAGAGAAATGAGATCCAGAACTAAATGTCAAGTGTCATTGAAAAGTCTCTGAATACTTAAAGAAGAACTCCTGCAAAAATTTTTATTCTCTGACCTGTTAGAAAGGTGCATGATATAATCTGTAGTGATTGTCATCTTCTTATCAGAGAATGTAATTGTGGGTAATAACCTCTCTTCTTATTGTAGCTGGGTCATGTGACCAACTCCCTGACCTCCAACTGACCCAGGACAGGAAGCCAGTAACTGCTCTATTCATTCCTATGAGACTGAAAGTGAGGCTCCCATAGGAATACATAGAGAATTAGACTTCCTGTCCACACATAAGTCTCTGTGTGAGTTGGTGGGTCTAATTGCTGGTCACATGACACAGATAAGAAACTTCAGGATGATATAAGTCAAAAATTCAGCTACTGGTAAGAAAATGATATTCACTACAGATTATATCATGTACATTTCTAGCAGGACATGGAATAAATTTTTTTGCGGGAGTTCTTTAAAGGGGTTGTCACTTCAGCAAAAGGCATTTATTATGTACAGAAAGTTAATACAAGGCACTTACTAATGTATTGTGATTGTCCATATTGCCTCCTTTGCTGGCTGGATTCATTTTTCCATCACATTATACACTGCTTGTTTCCATGGTTACAGACCACCCTGCAATCCATCAGTGGTGGTCGTGCTTGCACAATATAGGAAAAAAAACTAGCCTATGTGCTCCCATGGTCCCGGCCACCAGAGAGGCTGACGCTTTCTTCTATAATGTGCAAGCACGACCACCACTGATGGATGGAAACGAGCAGTGTATAATGTGATGGAAAAATGAATCCAGCCAGCACTTACTAATGGATTGTAATGTAAAAAGGCACTTACTAATGTATTGTGATTGTCCATATTGTCTCCTTTGCTGGCTGGATTCATTTTTCCATCACATAATACACTGCTCGTTTCCATGGTTACGACCACTGTGCAATCTACCAGTGGTGGTCATGCTTGCATATTAAAAAAAAAAAACAGCCTATGTGCGCTCCAATGGTCCTGGCCACCAAAGAGGCTGACACTTTTTCCTATAGTGTACAAGCACAGTCACTGATGGTGGATTACAGGGTGGTCTGTAACCATGGAAACCAGCAGTGTTTAATGTGATGGAGAAATGAATCCAGCCAGCAAAGGAAGCAATATGGATAATAATACATTAGTAAGTGTCTTGTATTAACTTTCTCTACATGATAAATGCCATTTGCTGAAGTAACAAATAGGGATGAGCAAACTGACTTTGGATGCTTCATTCAAAGTCCATTCGCATAACACTTCGTTCTAATACTGTACGGAGCAAGTGCTCCATACAGTATTAGAATGTATTGGCTCCAATGAGCTGAAGTTATTACTTTGCAAAGTCTCGCGAGTCTTTGCATAATAACTTCATAAATTAATTTCTACTGTTAAAAACCTTTGTACCGAATTTGGGTTCGGTTCCAGGTGGTACCTTGGAACTGAACCTGAGTTCAGTACCAAGTTTTTTTACAGTAACAAAAAGTGAAAGGGTCTGAAGACTTTCTGAATGCTCAGCATATTGGCATTTCTCTGTCTGCCGTGAAGGGACTTGGCGTGTTCTGACCTGTATGGCTGCCGCTCCCTCCTCACACCCGGGTGTGTAGTAAAACCAGAACCCCCTCTAGACTTAATGCTGGTTTTTGTTACGCATTTGCCCCTGAAGGGCTCATTCAGACGGCCGTCAGTGTTTTGCGGTCCATAAAAAAACGGATACCGGCTATGTGTCTTTCGCATATTGTGGAACACACACAGCCAGCCCTATGATAGAAAGGCCTATTCCAGCCTGCGATGGCAGACAAGAATAGGACATGCTCTATCTTGTGTGCGCGGCCGCGTAACAGAACTACGTATGTGGACAGCACACTGTGTGCTGTCCGCATCTTTTGCCGCCTCATTGAAATTAATAGGTTGGCACTCCTTCTGCAAAGTGGAGGAACAGATGTGGACCCGTACATACAACCGTCTGAATGAGCCCTTAGCAGAAATCTGCAAAATACATCAACGTGCTGGAGACTTGAGGTCCATTCACACGTCCACAAATTGCGGATCTGCAAAACGTGGACACCGGCCATGTGCGTTCCGCATTTTGCCGACCGCACCTGGCCGACACTATAATAGAAATGCCTTTTCTTTCCATGGCTGCGGAGACAAGAATAGGACATGTCCAATTTTTTTTCTAAATAGAATTGGTCCGCACCAATTTGCGGAACGGATGCAGACGTCTGAATGGAAACTTAAATTTTGCACAGATCTGTTACGAAAAGCATGAATCCGTTTTTCTTATAAGATCGTCCACATTGCTGCTTTAAAATGCATGAAAAATCCACAGCATTTCTGCCAGGTGTGGACATATCCTAAGTGCTATTTCATAGATCAGGGATGCTCAACCTGCGGCCCTCTTTCTGTTGCAAATCTACAACTCCCAGCATGCCTGGACAGCCTACAGGGCAAGCTGTGAGTTGTAGTTTTGCAACAGCTGAGGGCTGCAGATTGATCGTCTCTTGCATCGATAGACATGCCTTCAAATTCACTCGGGTGCGAGCAGTATGCTCCTCCACCAGCAGATGTCGCCCAAGTCATTAAGGACAACAGGCTGCTTCAAACTATGGGACTTTGTGACCTGCTGAAAGTCTTCATAGGATCCAAACCTGTCTGTACACAATTGCCTGCAATCACACGTGCAGTTTTTTGAGCCAAGGGGAATCCTAAGGTGTGACTGTTTTTAAAACTGTGTTTTGGCTGTGACGACTAAGTCACGTGTCACTTATACTGAAGTCAGAGGAGTGAACGTCGCGCACTAAATTCAGCATGTCTGTTTTTTTTTTTCCACTGTCCCAACGCATCATAGCATGTGGCATTGTGACTCCATAGACATACATTACATGAAATGCCGCACCGCACGTCACTGTGTAGCCCTACATAGCTGCCTGTTTAATGCCTATGGGGTTTAACCTCCTAATAGGCGCACTAAAATTGGAAAAACCCTCCTGAGAATGTCACTTACTTTTTTTTTTTTTATTGTAAATTATGAATTTGTCTGAAGTAAATATTTGACGCACAACTCGGAGGACATACGTGCATTTTTAACCCCTTAATGACGTAACTAATTACCCCTCTGTGTTCCAGCAGTCATAACGTTTACATTTTTTTTTTATTTTTTCTCGAATTATTTTTTTTTTAGGGTAAAGTTGGGGTTTGTTATTTAGGAACCGTTTTGGGGTACATATAGTGTATTAAATAATAAGATGAAAAAAAAACTGCTGTTTTAACATTATTTTGTGGAATTTATTCACAACATTCACTGTGGCATAAGTTAGTTAAATTAATGATTATAGATATATATATGGGAAAAAATTGAACTTGGGGTTAAACAGCACATCCCAGTGTGCAGGTGCACAAAAGCAAACACAGTGCAAGAGCACTCTGCACACACAAGTAATAAAGTAAATACAATGGTGCCATACTCACTATAGAAGATGTACTAATGCTGTGTTATAAATGTGAGATTCTTGGCAAATACATTTTGTACAAAATTCTTTGTGCCGTGGCAAGGCGATCTCTGTAGGACAAGAACTTACACTAAATGCTACCTCGTCTGGTGCCATCCTGGCCGGCAATAAATTCAGGGAATGCAGGCTCCACATGCATGCCAAGCCCACATATGGAGTCTGCAATCCCTGAATTTAATGGAGGCCATTGGGGCACCAAAAGAGGTATAATATAGTCTGGGCTCAGCATGCATGTCAAACTTGCATCTCCTGAATTTAATGGAGGCCAGTATGGCACCAGCAGAGGTAAATGTCCTAAATAGATTGCCTTGCCGTTGGCGGACAGGCACAAATCACTTTGTACAAAATGTATTTGCCAAGAATCTCACTCATTTATAACATAGCATTAGCGTTAGTACATTTTCTATAGTGAGTATTGAAGAGAAGGGTTGCTTTAACCCCTCAAATCTCAGCATTGCTGTCAGCTAGAGACATGGGTCTTGTTTGAAAACTGGCATTCCAAGCTTTCAAACCAGATCAAAATCACAGCATTGTCTCCACCACGTCAGGTGATATATCTGTTAGAAATCGGCTTGGCAATAAATGCAGCTGAAAGCTAAAGGTTTCACCATATTTCATTCCCAACCTGATTTCTAACAGTTTTATCACCTGATATAGTGGAGATAATGCTGTGATTCTTGTGTTGTTTGAAAGCTTTGAATTCCAGCCGTCAAACAATATCTCCAGCTGCTACCAATACCAAGATTTGAACAACTAAAGCATCTTCTTCTCCCCCCCAACCCTGCTGCCCACTCACGCCGACCTGTTAAAGGGGTTGTCCGCTTTTTCCGATCAGCATCAGATTGGCGGTTGTCTGCTTTGCCGATCAGCTGTTTGAAGAGAAGGCCGTGCTCGTATGAGCGCTGCCTTCTCTGTTTACCTGCTCGATGTCTGAACTGCAGTGAAGAGCGGTGTAATTACAACTAAGCTGCTGACATTCACTTGAACAGCTCGAGCTCTGTGTTGTCTTGAAACAGCTGATCGGTGGGAGTCGAGATATGATATTGAGGACCTAGGTCATCTATATTAAAAAAAAAAAAAGCTGACAACCCCTTTACGTCCTTTTATCAAAGCTCGGGCAAAACTGTTATGTGGTTATAGACTGCATACAAGTCAATTTACAGTTTTGGACTTCAACAGTCATTAAATAGTTAAACAATGTAAAGTGCTATAAAAAATGTTGTAACTCCTGCCTACATATCTGTGGAGTGATTCATTCTCTTATCTGTCACATATCACATATCTTACCTTACATATAACATACAGACATATGTGTCAATGGCCTTTGCTCAGAATAAGTCATCAGTATCAGATCAGTGGGGGTCCAAGGGCCACAAGTGGCACGGAACCTATACAGTGGAAGGAGCCAGAAGCAATCGTTCCACCCACTGTGCAGTGGCCATACTGGGTTCGACTGAATAGGAGCTGAGCTTCAGTATGCCAGGGTGGGAAACTACACACAGGGGGAGATTTATCAAGACTGGCACTTTCTGTGCTGGTCTTGATATCTCCTGCGCTGCCAGATGAGGCGCCTAATTTATGACGAGGCTCTCCGATTTCTGGCATAAATGAAGATAAATTTGTGGGGGTGGATAACCACACCCCCTTATCTGCCATTACCACGCCCCTTTTCAGAAAATTGACAAGGATTAGCGACAAGTGGGAGATGCGACAGTTTTTTAAAAATTCGCCCGCCACTTTTCAGCCGCTAAGGAGATGATAAATCTCCCATAGTGGACGAAGCCTGTGTGTGCTGCATCGTTTCCAGTGCTGAAAGCTGCCAAAACGGCTGAGCGGCGGGGTGCCGGATTTTGGAAGCCCCCTGATCTGATATTGATGACCTATCCTGAGGATTGGTGATGGATATCCAAGTACCTGAATTATTATAACTCTGGCAGATATAGGATATGTTCCCACAAAGGAATTTTGGCATGAATTCTGTGCCTACATTCTGCGCCAATAATGTGTGCGGAGCTTCCCCATTGATTTCAATGGGGAATCCGCTTATTAAATGCACCACGGAAAAAAGAATTGTCCATTCTTGAGGTGGATTCCATCCAGAATTCACATTGAAAACTGGCAGGATGAAAAATCTACGTGAAAAAACTAAGTCAAGTGGAAAAAAAAGTGCATCCTAAAGACCCTGATTCTGCATCAGGTTTATTTTCAGCATAGAAATCACTCTGTATGAACATACCCGTAATTTCCAGTATATGTCTGTTTTCAGAGATTTAGATCTGCTGCCCCAGGCAGGGTTGAGAATTCATTTGTGGCAGTCCTAAGAGTATAACCACCAAGATCCACAGGTCAAGCATCCGTAATCGGGAGCTCTTTACGGAGGGTCATGGGCTCGTTCCAAGCAACTTTGTGGGAAAGTTTCTGATATCTGAGCAGGGCTTCTGAGTAATGTTAAAGTTACTCAGAAGCCCTGATCAGATATCAGAAATTTTCCCACGAAGTTGCTTAATAATAATAAAAGCTAATAATTATCATTATTGTCGTAACCGTTTCAAAGCTCAACATACAGTACATCTGATTACAATTCACAGTGCAGTTGAAGGTCGTCCATGTCTAGATCTGCGAAGCACAAAGCGAGACCTTTATAACGACAGGCGATTTAGGCCTCTTTCACACTAGCGTTAGCACGGATCCGGCACCTAAAGGGTGCCAACGGATCCGTGCTAACGCTGATACATGTGTGCAGCAGCGCTCCGGCCCCACACATGTTGACAGACAGTGGGACAGAAATACAGACATACACACACACAAGCACATACATACATACTTACATACTCCAGCCCGGGATGCCGGCAGAACGTCTTCACGCGCCTCCTGCGCGCAGTGATGACGATTTCCCACAGCGCCCTCTGCTGGGCACAGTGGGGAAACGTCATAGCTGTGCGCAGGAGGCGCGTGAAGACATGCTGCCGGCGTCCATGCCTGGAGTATGTGAGTGTGTGTATGTATCTATCTCTGTAGCCGCATCCGGAATGACCCCCCATTGCAAGTCAATGGAGGACAGATCCGGATTACTGGTGTGTCACACCAAACGGATCCGTCCCCATTGACTTGCATTGGGGGTCATTCCGGATCCGGCTTGGTGTGGATGCCTGGACCGGAGAGAAAACCGCATGCTGCGGTTTGTTCTCCGGTCTGAAGACGGAACGGAATGTATTTTGGAGCCTCCGTTGTCTTCAGTTCAGTTTTGTCCCCATTGACAATGAATGGGGACAAAACTGAAGCGTTTTTTTTCCGGTATTGAGCCCCTATGACGGAACTCAATACCGGAATTTAAAAACGCTAGTGTGAAAGTAGCCTAACATTACAAATACACAGATAAGGGTGAAGAAAGATCAAGGTTGACTGATAGATCAACCACACGGCTCTGGTTACTTGCTGAAGGCTCTGTGCACATCAGCGTCATGGCTTCCTTTTCAGATACGTTGCACGCCACTGCTGATCCCGTCCATATATTACACGGGCAGCAGTTTAGTCATGTTCTTATGATATTGAGGCTTCTCCTAGATCAGGGGTTGGGAACCTATGGCTCGCGAGCCAGATATGGCTCTTTTGATGGCCGTATCTGGCTCGCAGACAGGGCTCCTACCTGTCAGTGGCGTAGCTATAGGGGTCGCAGCGGTCGCAGTTGCGACCGGGCCCCTAAGCCAGGGGGGCCCCGAGGGCCCCCCTTGCCACTTGCAGGGCAGCACCGCCAATTAGCCAGGTGCGGCGCGGCCCTGCAGAGGGAGATGAGCGCTTCCATTATGGAAGCGCTCATCTCCATAGTCATCTGTATCGCCGTCCTCAGGATGGCGATACAGATGACTGTATTGTACTGGGCAGGGGAGGGAGAGGTGTCTCCCCTGCCCATTCCTCTGATAGGCTGCAGGCACTGGGCCTGCAGCCTATCAGAGGCCGGCTCAGGCGGCGCGATGACGTCATCGCGCCGCCTGAGCCGTACAGCGCGGGACACAGGCCAGAAGAGGCCTGCATCGCATCGCTGCTGGAGGTAAGTATAAGTGTTATTTTTTTTTTTATTATTTTACTGGCACATGGGGCTTTGGGGGCATTTTACTGGCACATGGGGGCACTGGGGGCATTTTTACTGGCACATGGGGGCACTGTGGGCATTTTACTGGCACTGGGGGCATTTTTACTGGCACATGGGGCACTGGGGGCATTTTTACTGGCACTGGGGGCATTTTTACTGGCACTGGGGGCATTTTTACTGGCACATGGGGGCACTGGGGGCATTTTTACTGGCACATGAGGGCACTGGGGGCATTTTTACTGGCACATGGGGGCACTGGGGGCATTTTTACTGGCACATGGGGGCACTGGGGGCATTTTTACTGGCACATGGGGCACTGGGGGCATTTTTACTGGTACTGGTGGCATTTTTACTGACATGGGGCACTGGGGGCATTTTTACTGGCACAAGGGGGCACTTGGGGGCATTATTACAGTCACTGGGGCCATTTTTACTGGTATGGGGGGCATTTTTCTGGCACATGGGGGCACTGGGGCATTTCTTACTGGCACAAGGGGGCACTGGGGGCATTTTTACTGGTATGGGGGGCATTTTCTGGCACATGGGGGCACTGGGGCATTTCTTACTGGCACAAGGGGGCACTGGGGGCATTATTACAGGCACTGGGGCCATTTTTACTGGTATGGGGGGCATTTTTCTGGCACATGGGGGCACTGGGGCATTTCTTACTGGCACATGATTTTGGGGGGGAATCAATGGGGGGAACTTCTGGCGCATTATTGGGGCATTTCTTACTGGCACATAATCTGTGTGGTACTAGTGGCACAGTACTGGGGGTGGTAGGATGATTTGTCCAGAAGATGGGAGGATGATGGAAAAGTAGTAAACTAAGATTTTTTTCTGTCAAACTGCAGACATGAGAAATGGCTGAAAAATGGCGTCTGGTCTGAAAGGAGAAGATGAGGAAAGAGAAGATGTACATCCGAGGAGACGTCACTGGATGTACGAGGTATGGGGCGCTGTATTATACTGGATGTAAGAGGTATGGGGCGCTGTATTATACTGGATGTAAGAGGTATGAGGCGCTGTATTAGGCGGGGGGGGGCAGGGGCCCAAGCTGAACTCTTGCACCAGGGCCCATGAGCCTTTAGCTACGCCCCTGCTACCTGTCTATGGGAAGGATGCATGCACCGCGCTCCATCAGGCCGCGGTGCACGCTGATATTGGTAGTTCTTTGATGGCCTGATAAGCATTGGCGGCAGTGGTGAGCGGCAGGGAGCATGGACTACATTTCCCATAACTCCCTGCATAGCCGCGCCGTCTGCAAGCACGCACCTGCGTCCCCTAGTGAAGCGGCATCTGCCTCCTCCCTTGTGTCTCCCTTGGACGTTCCAGAAACCCCTGGCTGTGCTGCTGCTTTGAAGGTGAACATTATAACATGGAAATTGTTACACAGCCTCATGGTCAGCAGCAGTGAGCTGCATCAATAAAGGGGCTGTGTAATACAGTGTGTCCCACCAACCCCCCCTTCCCACTTCACCCCTGAAAATAATCCCACATAATCCATTATATAGCCCCCCCAAAAAAAAAAAAAAAAAAATATGGCCTTAAAAAACATCTGCCACCCATATTACACCAATGCCAGCTTCCAGTCATGCGCAGGAAAAAGAAGAAGCTGGACTGATGTCATGCATCGCAAGCTCACAATGTAAGTTATTTATTTAATTTTTTTACTGCTAATTACCATTGTTTCAGTCCAGTTGTGGCTTTATACAGCAGGGAGGAGCATTCCTTGCTGTACTAAGTGAACATTGGAGCGATTGATCTGTCAATGGCCCTTTAAACATTTTGTACGGCTCTTGCGGAATTATATTTCAAAATATGTGGCGTTTACGGCTCTCTTAGCCAAAAAGGTTCCTGACCCCTGTCCTAGATCTTCTTGTAGACCATTGAATGTGACCAGAGCGATCCTCGTGTCCCCTGGAGGGCATGGCTCGCTGTATTGTGCTGCTCTACATGTAAGTATTCATTACAGGGTCTGACAAATGTTTGGTAACCTAGAGACCTATAGCTACAAGCCTCAGACCTCACAACTGATCTCTATGGCAATGGAGAGTTGTCTAACTATGCATGGTGACCAGAGATGCCTGCTATGGACATGTCATATACAGCACGTGGATATATACATAAGGAAGTCTCGTTATGTCTGTAGAACCTGCTCCGCCTGCCCCACCGCCTCATATCTACTTGGTGCACGTGGTCTCCTCTGGTTCTCTATGACTGGAGGTGATGCAACACGGCTAGAGCTGTGAAGAAAGCCATAGTGAAATAGTCACAGCCTTGCTGCAATCCGCTGCTTCATGTTCCTGTGAATTGTTTGTGAACTACATTGGGTTCAAAAACACTAAAATGCAAAAATAGATGACTGTTGGGAGATGATGTGTCTGAACCTGGCCATACGTGTAATAAATATAAATGTCGGGTGGTAGCCCTCACTCCTGACCTCACTAAGGTCTGTATTACACCTGCAGATAGTCAGGCAGATTATCGCTAACACTGCAATGATCTTGCAGTGTAAGGCTTCATTCACACGACCATATGAACGGGTCCGCATCCTTTCCATAATTTTGCAGAACGGATGCGGACCCGTTCATTTAAGTGGGGGCCCCAAAAGATGCGGACAGCACATGGTTTGCTAGCAGTCTGCGGTAAGTTCCACCCACTACAGACATGTCAGGAAAGGGGACAGGTACTCTTTAAAGAAAAAAAAAAAAAAAAGAAAATCAGTCCTATTCAAATCCAGCTGGCCAATCGTTCTCTCCCTAGACATCTGCCATCGGAGGAGAGTCTGGAGCACCCTTTACATGTTAGATGTAGGCCGGTCCTGCTAAAACCAGCAAGTTCAACCAACATTTATGTAAAGTGTATGGCCAGCCTAAATCCATTGCAGAGCTTGGACATAAAAAAATTACCAAGCATGACACTGGCTGACCTGTTACATGTGCACTTGGCAGCTGAAGACATCTGTGTTGGCCCCATGGTCAAAAGTGCCCGCATTGCTGAGAAATATGATGTTTTAACGCAGGAATGCCCAGCCTGCGGCCCTCCATATGTTGCAAAATTACAACACCCAGCATGCCTGGACAGCTTACAGCCATCAGGGCATGTTGGGAGTTGTAGTTGTGCAACAGCTGGAGAGCCGCAGGCTGGGCATCCCTGTTTTAATGTATGCAAATGAGCCTCTAGGAGCAACAGGGGCGTTACCATTACACCAAGAGACTTAGCTTTGTCTGCAACTGCCACGTCCGCTCCACTTTGATTGACAGGATCAGGTATGATGATGTTTACACTGCCTGGCCTTCTCGATTAAAGTGGAGGCATGTATGACATGGGACCAACACAGATGTCTTCAGCTGCCAAGTGCACATGTAACAGGTCAGCCAGTGTCATAGGTACAAAACTGCAGACAGATG
Organism: Rhinella marina; assembly: GCA_900303285.1. Classification (NCBI taxonomy): domain Eukaryota; kingdom Metazoa; phylum Chordata; class Amphibia; order Anura; family Bufonidae; genus Rhinella; species Rhinella marina. The sequence continues at coordinate 92,916 of ONZH01004779.1, read as the reverse complement.
CCCTTTAAAGGAGTTTTCTGAATGCATCTGAAAATCACATTCTATCTGTCTTTAAATATGAATTAAAATTTTTAACTTCTAATTGGCTGCTAGAGCACATACAATAAGCAGATATTTTCAGTTTTCTGCAGCTAGCTATTCAGCTTTGCTGTGTTGACTGGGACATGATCAGCAGAGGGCAGGGGATGTAATGGCCGCTCTGTACTGCTGGATGCCCATGCATACATTTTACATGTACAACTGTGTAACGGGGGGAGTTGTGTGTGTTCTTGCCGCAATGTGTTCATTAACTTCGGTCAATGAACTCCCATTTATTGCAGCCGCTGTAAAGCTGACATTTATTATGACTCCCTGTACTAGTTTGTGGCATAAAAAAATGTTTTGTCCAGTTTTGCGACTTTTTAACCTCTTTTTTGCGCCTAAATTTAAATGCACAGCGTGTTTTTTTTTTTTTGTCACCGCCCTTATCACTGCGGAGTGCTGGATTCCCGGCCATGAGCCCCAGCAAGTGCACTAACTTTTACCCCACATGACAATTGAAGTCTACTGTGGTCAGGGGCTGGGGTAGATTTCAGACTAGGCGCACGGACCGGTGGAGGATACGCCTGATTTGTGACGATGCCGGTGCCTAAAAATTAGAGCTCATTCATACAATTTTGTGGAACGTGTTCGGACCCATTCATTTCAATGGGGTGTGCTGTTTGTATCCGTAGTTCCATTCCGTGGCCTGCAAAATATATATATCGTGTCCTATTCTTGTCTGCAGTTGTGGACTAGAATACGCATTTCTATCATAGTGGCGGCCATGTGTGGTCTGCAAAATTGTGGAACACACACACGGGCCGGTATCTGTGTTTTGGTTGTGTAATTGCGCCTTTAAGCACATCATCCATCAGCACATGGGATGATGCAGATATTTGATACATGACCTCCAATATCTTTTTTTTATTTTTATTTTTTCTTATTTTCTACGTATCTCCAGAATTACTGTTAATTAGCGGATTACAGCTTGCAGTGCTGCAGTGTTTAGTCTCATTGGTCCTGTCATTACATGAGTTAGTCATTGCCGGACCTCGGCCGCCGTATCTCCAGCCTAACGTATCCCTGCTTTTCCTCCTGTTACAGTGATGAACACGAGGCCATCATTTAACGCTTCCGCTCACCAATCCTCATCGACCTGGAATCACCTTTAGAAGACGCTTCAGGTAAACTCTGCGCTCGGATCACGTTGTACATTACGTAACCGGATAATATTACATGGAACTAGACCTTCTGCTCCATCCAGACCTGCATTGTCCCCCCGCTGAGACGCCTCTGCCTCCGATCTTCAGGACTGCACCGAAGGCCTATGCTTCATTGGTTTAGTCATTGGGTGTTACTTCTGTACAAAACTTTAGACATTCAGTGGCTGTGGGAACGGTCGGATGTTAACCTTCGAGTGCGGCTCAACCGCCCTGCAGCCTGCCGTCAGCTTTAAACTTCAGTGGCGCCAAACCTTAAAAGCCCACCTGTTACTGAAGCCAACACAGCAGCTCAGCTTTGTTTTTTTATCTTCCTACATATTCCTACAAGGCTTTAAAATGAGATTTCAGCTATTTAGTGTTCTCACTCTGTCTGCACTGACTGGGAGAGCACTAGAGAAGAAGCTGAGGATGCCAAACGCAGTTTTCAGGGCATGATTTTTGTAAAAGCTGCAAAAACAAAAAAAAAACAATTTTGCTGTGAACTGTCTCCATTCCGTTACACTCACCCCCATCCCCAGTGTGAATTGACCCCAAAGAAGCTAAAGAAAAATGGAAGGTCACTGCTTCTCTTTAAAGGGAACCTGTCATGTTGATCCTGCAGGCGGCATGTTATGGAGCAGCAGTTTGAGTCCAGTGGGCGTGGCTGTGCATTCACAGGTGTCAGTCACGGAGTAGGACCGCCCACGTGACTCCTGAGTATTGAATGGGCAGATATATAAATCATTTATCATCTCCTTTGTGCCAGAAAAGTACTTTTTAAAAAGTTGCAAGCAGTTTTAGGGGGGAAAAAGTCGCAAGTGCCTCTTTTTTGCGCTGCCCTTGGCACTTTTCCAAAAGGGGGCGTGATAATGGTGGTTAAATGGGTGTGGTCAATACCAGAGACAAATTTCTCTTCACTTACACCAGTTTTGGTTAGCTCGGAGCTAGAGCAGATTTCTGTTTTCGGTGCACGGTATGCCGGAGGATGCACCTAATAGATGACCAGGCCTGCGTCTCGTCATAAATTAGGTAGTCTTGTCTTAATATTCCCACTCTTGAGTCTTCCCCTATATATATCACTCCGCTCAGCTCCTCCCGCTCTATTACATGCTGCCTGCAGTATACACGGCCCTTTTTGCTGACAGGTTCCCTTTAAGGAATTTGTCTTCTTATACTTATTTGGAATAGACTGGATGTTACATCATTGTTACTGGGAATTGACCAGGAAGCTGCTTCCGAGAAATGTGCAAGAAGAGCAGAGAACATTATGTGCCGGAAAAATGCAGTTCAGCCACATTCAGACAGCTGCATGTCAGTATCTCTTCCACATGCTTATATCTGTTTCTGGAAAAGTTGGGTGATAGACATCATGGCTGCCATTGCAGCTCCCGCAGAACGGTTCATCTGGCTCATTATGCAGCAATACTGGTATAGGGAATTGCTTCTCTAGGCAGACTAGTCATTCTTGCCTCCAGGAAAGCTGGGTGACATCCGCCTATCCTTCCCAGACACCAGTATAAATGCCTTATATTTGCTGGGATTTTGTTTTTCTTCACTTTACTTTGCTGGTAATCACTAGATTTCCCAATGATGTTATTAAAGGGGTTATCCAGTAGTACAAATGCCCCTCTTATAGACGATACTTACCCGGTCCCCGGCACCCACGTCCCTCCGGATTGCAGCATGGTTGCCGCTGCATCTCCCGGTCGTGTAGATCAAAACATCCGTCAATGGGGAGGAGCCAATAGCAGGCCACGACGGTGATCAGCCTCCCTAGCATCGCGGGTGACACTGGTCACCATTGCGGCCTACTTACCCTACGTGGGTTCCACAGACTGGGTAAGTATCCTCTATAGGAGGGGTCTGGGAGGTATTTCAAATGTAATAGGACGGTGTAGTTATTGCTGTGGTGTTTTGTTTTTTTTACATGTTTTTGAATGTTTCAGCTGTAAGAAAAATGCAACTAGGTCAAAAACTGATGCAAAAAAATGTATTAGGTCAGAGATCTATTTAAAGGGCGATCTCCAGGAGTACAGTACTGATGACCTATCCTTAGGATGGGTCATCAATATTAGATTGGTGGGAGTCACCCTGCACAGGGCAGCAGGCGCTTCATTGAGCGCTGTCTTCCCCACAGCTTACCAAGCGCAGCGCTGTGCGTAGTATAGTGGCTGTACTTGGTATTGCAACTCAGTCGCTTTCACGTGAATGGGACTGAGCCAAACATAGGCTGCAGGACCCATCAATGTGACATCGCTGGACTAGGGCCTCTTCAATCGGCTGATAGGTGGGGGCGGCTGGTAGTCTTGAGGATAGGTCATCCGTATTTTACTCCTGGAAAACCCCTTTAAAAATGTATCCCGTTTGTATTATGAGATCTGGTGTTGCTTTTTTCTGGCAGACCCGTACATAGTTTCCATTGTACCTTTATGGAGGTTGGTCAGTCATCCTCCAAGGTATTAATCTACCTGCTTTACGATGCTTATTACATTTATTATGTTGTACCTTTGTGTATCACGGCAACGATTCACCGACATGTCTGTACATGTACAGCTTCAGAGCACAGAGTGCAGCAGGATTGCTAAGCGTTGGGGGTTTTTTTCTCTCTTGTGTTATACTTTATACTGTCTTATATTTTACCCTTTGGCAACGAGATGCACTGATGTCTGAACTTCCTTCTGTTTGCCTTACCACACGAGTCAAAGATTTTCTGCACCAGATACAGATATGGCAGAACACATTAAAGGAGCAGGAACTCAATGTGCTGTGACCACAACTTGCTCCACTTTCCATCTACTAAGATGATACTCATTTTGTGCTGGAGTAGCGTCTTATCCTCCAGTTCTACTAAATGTGCATTCAGAATTTTGGGGGAATCGACAGCTTAGGTTCTGTTCACACCAGGCTTCCATTTATTCAGAGCCTTTGCCAAATGTATAATGGTGAAAGCTGATGGACCCTGTTGACTTCAATGGGACCCATCAGGTTCTTTGGGGACTCTGGAATTTTTTACAGCAATTACAGGACCCCAAAATCCCGAAGGACTCCCTTACTTCTAGTGTGAACTGAACCTTTAAGACTATGGGCACCTTTGGGGACTTTTTTTTTTTTTATCATTGCATTTTACTCATTCTTGCCTAAAAAAAAAAAATATTTTTCAGGTAGTCTTTATTCAAATGTTTCAGCATTTTTGCCTATAAAGGTATTCATTTTAGTGCATCTATAAGACTACTATGGCGGGTTTACACAGCCCAATAGATGGGCAGATTATCAGGGACGTTTCTTCCTGACCATCTTCCTGTCTAAAGGTGAAGCCGTTCACCCGATGAACAAGCGAAACTCTCATTTATAGGGTGATATTGTCGTTTGTGCAGGCAAGTATGGAGGTGATTGCTGCATGTAAATGCAGCGCTGCTCCTCGGCCTGTGTAAACCCGCCAAATCCGTCAGGGAGCTTCTCTGATGGCTGGATCTGTAGCCCTTAGCTGCACTTTCTTGATAGAGCGCGCACACACTCATTATAGCTAAATAATAAGAATTTACATATAGTGAGCGTTTATGAGCAGTCAGGAGATCAGTGATAAGGGCTTCATATCGAGCCATCAGAGCAGCTCCCTGACGGATTCAGTGTGAACCAGAATACAATAGTCTGTATGTAGATGCTCTGAAGCTGATAGCTGTAGAAGAAAAACTTTTTTTTTGCCAAAATGAGTAAAATACAATGAGAAAAAAAATGCCCTTTATAGATCTGTCATACAATGGTGCTATGCATTCTGGGGGGATATAGTTTGTCCTCCTTGAGTTCACTGCAGTTTAGCTCGTTCTTCACAACCACTGAACCAGCAGGGGATTACAGTCAGATGCAAAACCATACAGTCTCGTGCACCCCGCCAGTAACTGTACAGTGGCACATGGATTCCCCTGTGGCCCCATGCTACCGTACAGTGGTCCTTCAGATGCCATATGTTGGGGACAGTCTCCCTAGAGGCCATACGTCCTAAAACTGCTCCATGTGCCTGTATTTGTGAAATTGGATGTACCACAAGGATCTATGTACATCTGTGGGTGCTCAGTTATTCCTCCATACCACAGAGCCGTGATATAGTTGCATGAATGAAGCCAAGCAGGAGATGAGAAAATTCTGAATGCAGCTCCGGATGTGAATAGAGTACATAATACATAGTGTGTAGACTGCACAGGGGACAATGTGCAATGTGGGTTGGTGACCTGTTTTGCTCGGTTGTTGTGAAACTACAACTCCCAGCAGGGCACCCGTGTGTAGTTTTACAGCAGCCCGGAAGCCTTGGATTGTCTTCCACTCATATATTCCGCATTTGCTTGATATCCGAGATTTGGCATTTGACCACTGAGGAGTTTTGACATGTCCTCCTCTCTTAAAGCCTTTGACCTGATGCAGAAATGGCAGTAAACGCTTCTGGGGAAAGGCTTTTTTATGTTATCGGCCTGTATATTTTTACTTTTAAATACTTGATTTTCTTTTCTTTTTGTTACGTTCATCATTAACCTGAAGAGTTTTGGTCATGTACAGAGTAATGAATACGACCGCCGCTTATGTTACTTTAAAGAAGATTTCTATTTTTAATGTGCCTTTTTCGTCTGGCTTGAATAAAAGCTTTTGATTATATTGTTAATCTGAATGTTCTGTACGGAAAATAAAAAGAATGATTTGCACTATTCTCAGGACTTTTGTGTTCTTTGTATGTTTTCATGAGCGTTACACCCGTCAGCGATGACGTCCTTAGGATGCATGCATTGCAAGAAACAATACTGTATATGTATGGGATGTTTTATAACCTGGACGGGGGTGGAAGACACTGCTGTTAATCAGATGTGTGCAGCAGAAGAGGAGTATGTTCATCTTACTGGAGGCAGTGACCTGTCCCCCCATGTGGCTGCATTACATAGTAACTGTTGGAAGCCCAACATTTTACTGATTCTTAAAGGGGTATTCTCATCTTGGACAATGGGGGCATATCGCTAGGATATGCCCCCATTGTCCTATAGGTGCGGGTCCCGCCGCTGGGACCCGCACCTATAACGAGAACGGGGCCCCCAAAGTGAAGAAGTGCGCACCGCGCAAGCGTGGCCCGCTCTCCATTCACTTCTATGGGGCCGCCGCAAATAGCCGAGCGCTGGCTCGGCTATCTCCGTCGGCTCCATAGAAATGAATGGGAGCGCACTGCGCATGCACGGCCACCACTCCCATTCATTTCTATGGAGCCGACGGAGATAGCCGAGCCAGCGCTCGGCTATTTCCGGCGGCCCCATAGAAGCGAATGGAGAGCGGGCCGCGCTTGCGCGGTGCGCACTTCTTCACTTCGGGGGCCCCGTTCTCGATATAGGTGCGGGTCCCAGCGGCCCAGCAGCGGCATATATAGCGATATGCCCCCATTGTCCAAGATGAGAATACCCCTTTAACTTGAGGCCTTTACAGCACAGTGGAATTGGGCCTCAAACACCTAAGGAACTCTCCAACAAAGCAATCGTGGTGGACAAGTCCTATCTTCTCAATAGACAATGGACACTGCTGTGTTATCTGGGACATCAAGAGTCCCGATGCCTGGGAGACAATACAGGGCCTTGCCCCCTGAGGAGCACACCTGTGAACACGTGATTTATGATGCTTCCAGAACTGGGGGCGGTCTGTCCTTTAGAGGAAGGACAGCTCTCGGCTCAAGGATGACACAGAAAGGTCCTGACCTCTACAACTGTATCTATAGACTGTAAATGGACTGTGCTGATTGGCTAAGACAATATCTGGGAGGTGTTCCCGGGATGGGCACTGTGTGGGCTATGCATGTGTGTATGTTTGGCTAGTATATAAGATTGTACATATATAGCTAGTTAGACACTTCCTTCCCTACACCTGACCTGTATGTTTCCTTTGTTCCTGTCCTTTAGTTAGTTAACCTTTTATGTTTGATTCCCTGTACCATTAATAAATCCCCTCTTAAGGATCCAGTAGCTATTTTGTTAATTTAGAATTAACTGGCACCCAAAGCTTAGCAGATTCTACAGTAACATAGTTTATAAGGCCGAAAAAAAAGACATCTGTCCATCCAGTTCGGCCTGTTATCCTGCAAGTTGATCCAGAGGAAGGCAAAAAAAAACCCTGTGAGGTAGAAGCCAATTTTCCCCACTTTAGGGGAAAAAAATTCCTTCCCGACTCCAATCAGACATCAGAATAACTCCCTGGATCAACGACCCATCTCTAGTAACTATAACCTGTAATATTATTACCCTCCAGAAATGCATCCAGGCCTCTCTTGAACTCTTTTAGTGAACTTACCATCACCACCTCCTCAGGCAGAGAGTTCCATAGTCTCACTGCTCTTACCGTAAAGAATCCTCTTCTATATTTGTGTACAAACCTTCTTTCCTCCAGATGCAGAGGATGTCCCCTCGTCACAGTCCTGGGGATAAATAGATGATGGGAGAGATCTCTGTACTGACCTCTGATATATTTATACATAGTTATTAGATCTCCCCTCAGTCGTCTTTTTTCTAAAGTGAATAACCCTAATTTTGATAATCTTTCAGGGTCCTGTAGTCCACCCATTCCAGTTATGACTTTAGTTGCCCTCCTCTGAACCCTCTCCAGCTCTGCTATGTCTGCCTTGTTCACAGGAGCCCAGAACTGTACACAGTACTCCATGTGTGGTCTGACTAGTGATGTGTAAAGTGTCAGGACTATGTTCTCATCACGGGCATCTATGCCTCTTTTGATGGAACCCATTATCTTATTGGCCTTGGCAGCAGCTGTCTGACACTGGTTTCTGCAGCTTAGTTTGCTGTTCACTAAAATTCCTAGGTCCTTTTCCATGTCTGCTGTTTGCAAAGTCATTGTCACTCGCAGTAGCGCTGAAGCCTTTTCTCTGCTCACCAAGCACAGTTCTGTCCATTGTATAGTGGCTGCATTTGGTATTGCATGGAAGCCCTATTCACTTCAGTGGGGCTGAGCTGCGCCTAGGCAATGTGACTGATGAGCGTGACATCAGATGGCCTAGGCAAAGCTGTGAGAAGGCCACGAGCGCTGGAGCCTTCTCAAACAACTGATGGGCGGGGTTTCCAGGGGTTGGACCCCCCACTGATCAGATACTGATGACTCATCTGGACGATAGGTCATCGGTTAAAAATTTTTAGAAGACCCCTTTAAAGATAAACTTAGTGTACAGGAAGTGTGTCAAGATACAACAGCAGTTAGCTAATAAGATCATGAGAATGATGACAACAGCAGGGGAGGAGTGTGCTTATGTTGCGGCAGGCAGTGACCTGTCTACTCCTGCTTATATTGGGGAAATAGGACAGCATGTGATGAGGGAGGTATATACTAGTATACAGCCAGTTAGAGCAATGGGATGATGACAGTAGGATGAGACGAATGTACTGATGTTGCAGAAGGCAGTGACCTCTCCACCTTGGGTTTGCTAGGTGAACTGGTTTCTTCTGACCTAGATCTTTTTCCACTAAGAGGCGTAGCAGGAGTCATCCAGCATACACCGGATTTAGTGTGCTTTTGTAACACTGTATGTGGCAACCTTAGGGGTCAGTGTTCAAGGAGCGTTCATTCTCTGGTCACGTATTGCAGTCAGGGAAATACCCAGGATTGCAGTGGTCGGCCAAATGATTTCATCAATCTCAAATTCCATTTTAATTAATATAGGATGTCTTCCAGGGTAAGAGATGCTTTTCACAAAGCTAGAACCGGCCCTGTACCTCACATGGATCCAGAGATCTCCCCATTTACTCCTTCAATTGCTGTTAGCTTTTTCCCCAGTCATCTCCATGACCGCACATCCTGAGACTGACCTTCCTCTGATAGTACAGGAAAAACACAGAGAGGTTTAAATTCCCTCCCCTTCCCTCCATCAACAGTGTTTTTCCTGTCCTGCCAGAGGAAGGACGCTCAGAGAGGTGCTGGGAGACCTTCGGGATTTCGTGGCAGAACTTTTTCTTTTTTCTTTTTACATTTCCAACAACCCCTTTTAAGAATCTTTGATTCTTAGAAGTTCTTTTTTAAACCATGTAGAAGTTACAAATGATTGGAGTAGGTGATAACCTTTTTGTCCAATTCAGTGGGCCAAATAAAGGAAGGAGAGCAGCAAAAAGTTCCATCTCACATTGGATTAGAACAGTGAGGCATATAATATAATAATAATCTTTATTTCTGTAGCACCAACATATTCCGTGGCGCTTAACAATTCAAGGGTTCATGTACAGACAGTCATAAATAACATAGCAACAGACAAGTCCATTATTACAACAAGAGGAATGAGGGCCCTGCTCGCAGGAGCTTACAATCTGAGGAGATGGGGTGACACAAAAGGAAAAAGTGCTTGTTTTGTACAATGGTCCAGCCATCTTGGGAAAATATGGGAGCAGATATAGAGCTGTATGAGCCAGTCACCAGCTAATATATAAAGTGCTTCTGGGTGCGATGGGTGGGATGAGTTTAGTGGAGGATCACGTTCAGGGAATGATGAATGAGCTAGATCAGGGGAGGTGATAGGCCAACCTAAAACGATGTGTTTAGAAGTTTAGAAAAGTCTGATTTCTTGGGTTAGAGCATTCCAGAGAACCGGTGCAGCTCGGGAGAAATCTTGGAGCCGAGAGAGGTTCGTATTTTTATGGAAGTCAGTCGTAAGTCATTGGCTGAACGGAGAGCATGGGTGGGGTGGTAGACAGAGATAAGGGAGGAGATTTAGGGGGTGCAGCACTGTGGAGAGCTTTGTGGGTGAGGACGAGCAGTTTAAATTGAATTCTATACTGAATGGGCAACTAGTGCAGTGACTGGCACAGGGCGGAGGCATCGGAGTAGCGGTTAGATAGGTGACCCTGGCTGCTGCGTTAAGGATAGATTGGAGTGGGGAGAGTCTCTGGTGAGTGGGAGGCCAATTAATAGTGAGTTACAGTAATTGAGACGTCAATGGATCAGAGCAACAATGAGTTTGTTTTTTCCATAGTGAGAAAAGGACGGATTCTAGAGATGTTTTTGAGGTGCAGGCGACATGAGCGGGCAAGAGATTAAATATAGGGGGTGAAGGAGAGATCAGTGTCAAACGTCACCCCGAGACAGGCTGCTGGTAAGGAGGCCCCAACCTCCCTTAGAGCCCAGTCTACTAAGGTTCCATTCACACGACCGTGTGAATGGGGCCGTATCTATTCCGCAATATTGCGGAATAGATGCGGCCCTATTCACCTCTATAGGAGTGGGGGGCCGCCGCACAGAGCCAGCTCCATGCCGTGGCTCCGATGAAGCATGTCCTATACTTGTCCGCACGCACGGACAAGTATAGGCATTTTGAATGGGGCGCCCGGCCATGTGTTCCGAGCGGTGCGGGACACACGTCGGGCGGCAGCCGTAGTATTGCGGACCCACAATATTACGGCCGTCTGAATGGGGCCTAAGGCCGTGGCTACTTTGTGGGCGAACAGATTTGTAGGGCCGCTACCTGGAAATAGCCCATACTTTCACGAAACATTACAAATTGGATGTTTTTGCGAATGAGGATATGGCCTTTGGATGAAAAGTCCTTTGCGCTAAAGCCCCTCCCTAAAAAAAAAATGTTTAGTTGTTAATTCTCAGGATATGATGTCATGGAGACGACTTGGGAAAATGAGTATTACACTCACCGGTAATCCGGTTTCCTGGAAGTCTCCATGACCGCACATACATCCCACCCTTTTTTCCTGTATTATAATTTTCCTAATCTTAATATTTTTCTATATGATTACCTTTTTATCCTGGTGTCTGTTGAAAATACACTGGTGGAGGAGGGAATTTAAACCTCTGTGTTTTTCCTGTCCTATAAGAGGTAAGTCTGTCTCAGGATGTGCTGTCATGGAGACTTCCCGGAAACCGGATTACCGATGAGTGTAATACTCATTATATAAAGCTGACAGTTCAGGGGATATGTCCTTTCTGCTGCAGCTTTCTCCCTTTCATAGCCCAGGAGGCAGTTGAAGGATGAAACTGAGCATGTGCGGCCTTCTCAGTGAGCCGGACAACGGAATAAGAAAAAACAAGCAGCAGGTGGTGCTATACAGATACATTTTATTGGATAACTCAGGGGCTATACAATATTTTTAATTACATGCAATTACAAAAGTATTCAGATCCAGGTGCTGGTTTGGAAACTAGAATATTTTTCATGGGACAACCCCTTTAACAAAAAAAACATAGGTATGTGTCAGAGGGGCTTTAATAAAATTGCTATGTATTCCTCTCTTCAAAAGCAACTTTCATTATAGCGTAGATGGGAGGGCTGTCTTACAGAGACTGGCTGCCAGGGTGGGTTGTCAGAGGAACTATTATACAGATTCATGTTTGTATATCTTCTAAGTGACCATGATATTTGTCCATTGAGAGTAGATATGGCTGACGGGAAGTAGTGCCTACATAGATCAGAAAGTGAAAGCAGGCAAATAGTTGGGTAAGGATGGATAATAGTGGAGATGCTTTCATGTGTGGGAAGAAGCAGGTGTAATCCAAGCCGGATTCCAGTGCAGATTCCCAGTGCTGCAGAGTAATGGTGTGATTCACTGGTCTGCGGTGCTCTACATAGTACAGGCCTCCCTTCCCATTTGAGGTTTTCATTAGTCATAGTCAAATGCAAACCCTAACCACACTGAAAAATGCTCACATTTCTACGGGGGAGTTTCCCAGTTGTCACAGGAGTTGAATTGATTTAATGGTAAGGTTATAAAAGGCATTTTGCATGGAAAATTTTAACCCCTTAACCGGCAAATGTCACCCATCCGGTGGGAGCGCAGCTGTAACAGTGCTGATCTGTTCTCTATAGTGACAGTGGCAGCAGCTAAAAAAAATTATTAATGAAACCTCCTTTATTGGTAAAATGTATCTACTGTTTAACAATAGTAAAAGAAAAAGAATCAAGCATAGTATTATCAATTGTAATGACCCACAGAATGTAAATCCCAAAAGGACCCCGAAAGAATGGCGAAGTTGCTGTTTTTCCTTATTTATAAGCCCCCCTCCCATTTTTTTCATTTAAAAATAAAATCTTATTCTTATTTCTTATCTTATCAGTCACAGATGGGGTCACCTGTGCCACTGCAATCAATGACTGCCCACAACGGTGATGTGTCAGTGGGTCACGTGGCACTTGAGGGACATGTCTATAGTGATTGCTGCATCTGAGCAGTTAGAGGGAAGGGATTAGGGGTGCTGAGTACTTGGCATGGCAGCTGGGGGCGATCTGAAGCCTGCCATATCCCATCCACTATTACATCCTGCTTATAAGTAAAAATCCCTATACACAGTACAGTATCATAGCGTATAGTACAAGTTATCAAAGGATCGCAAGTTCAAGTCCCCTAAGGCAAGATTCACATGGCCTTGGAAACATGGCCGCATCTCTCAGGCCAACCACAGCTCCCTTGTCCCAAACTAACTGAATCATAGTGATTTATGATGAAGCCAGTTCCCATCTGATTGTGGGTCTATTGCACTGTACTCACGTCATCCGTGATCAGGTAGGAACTGACTGTGTTATAAATCACTATGATGCTGTCCGTTTAGGTTAGGGAAGCTGCAGTCGGTTCGGGGTGTTTCCCTGACCGAGCATGACACTTGTGTGAATCAGGCCTAAGGAGACTAAAGAAAAACAGAAATAGAAAAAAAAAACAGAGCATTAAAGGGGTTCTCCAGAAATTAAGAAAATGAAAATACTTCAGTATTACTTAATGACAAATATATTCCCAAATACCTTTCATTAATTATAATGACTCGTTTTGTCTGGGGAGCAAAGATTAGAAGAAACAAAATGGCCACTGTCCCACACAAAACATGTCCTAATCACACAGGAGGACAAGTTACTTCACAACAATGAGGTAAAGAGCTGCCTCATCCTCCTCTCTGCTCTACTTGTCAGGGATTTTGATCCTGAATACAGATAAGATCTTTAGCTGAATCTCTGTAGGAATTGAGTTCATGAGCAGATGTGGCCAATGAGCAGCAGCACTTGTATGCAGTCTCCATTACCACAGTCTGTCCTGTCCGTTCTGTCTGTACTTCATGTCTCCTCATGAACTCCATTCCCACAAAGATTCAGCTAAATATCATATTAAACTGTATTCAGGATCATAATCCCTGACAAGCAGAACAGAGAGGAGAATGAGACAGATCTTTAGCTCAGTGTTGTGAAGTAACTTGGCCTTCTGTGTGATTAGGACAGGTTTTTTGTGTACTAATAGGACAGCAGCCATTTTGTTTCTCCTAATCATTGCTTCCGAGACAAAACGAGCCATTATAGCTAATGAAAGGTATATGGAAATATATTTATAATAAAGTCATATTTAAATATTTTTATTTTCTTAATTCCTGGAGAACCCCTTTAAGTACCAAAATAGGTTGCATCCTTAAAAGGGGGTTTCCAGTAATAGATAATAATGACCTATACTTAGGATAGGTCCTCATTATAACATCGGCGGGGGTCCGAGTCCCCGCACCCAATGCCGATCAGTTGTTTCAGGGAGCCACTGTGCCCACCTTATGTCACTATTTTATACTGCCTTCAGTGAGGTCAGCATAAAGTTGATGACAGGTTCCCTTTAAGCCAAGTACATCCCAGAAAAAGAACATTGCTCAGCTTTCAGTATAATGCTCTGCTCTGAACATTCTGTGCTGTTTCTGTCAATATTTGTGCCATTATCTAGTAGACGCCTTTAAAGGAACACTCCTGTCAGAACGAGGTATTTTCTTAAACCCAATATTCATAGACAACATTTTTTTTAACATTTCAGCATTACTATGCCCTTGAAAATGAAATACAAAATTCAGCAACAGTCAGCAGAGAGACATAACTCCTATACAGATGGCTAACTCACTGTTTAGTTTGCTGCTGTGAGGGAAATATGTAACATTAGTAATAATAGTAGATTAGTAGAATTAGGATGACTGCTCTATTGTTCACATCATAGGCCTACATTAAAAAAAAGTTGGGCAAATTGATTAATCTGATTGATTATAGTGAGCGCTCTATACATGTCTTGCAGCCCCATTAGTATTGTGCATGTTCCATATCAATATGCCTGATTCTTAATATGCTCAATAGAAGCTGTTTTCGAGAAATTTGTCTTTGGGCTCATGCACACAGGCATAAGGGACGCAAGATACGGACACTGTCCGAATGCACCCCGTGGTTCGGATGCGGAACCATTGACTTCTGCAAGATACGACCGAAAATAGGACTTAAACATGTTCTATCTTTGGCCATATCTTTCGGATTGCACATAACCAGTGCCAGTGAGCCCTGAGCCACTATAGTCATGTGCATGAGCCCTTTCTGTATTAGGGCTTATGCACACAAACGTTGTTTGGGTCCGCATCCAAGCCGCATTATTTGCAGCTCGGTTGCGGGCCCATTTACTTCAATGGGGCCGCAAAAGACGAGGACAGTACTCCATGTGCTGTCCGCATCTGTTGCTCTGTTAAAGCTTCCCAAAGGTAAAAGGATAGGAAGGGCACGGAGAGTATACATTATATGTGGTAGTATTAGCATCTTATATAGGACAATCCTACCCATCCAGCTCAGCTCATATTGTGCAAGACAATCCATTTCTTTCTGGAGGGATGATAACGAGGGAAAGAAGCTTGCTGGAACTAATTGTTTGATTGAGGAAGTAAGTTGGATGCCTAAATATGGACCAGAATGGTCTGTCCATGGGAAAGAAGTTGATGCTGAGATATTTTGCTTTACTATAAAGGGGATATTTGTGATTTGTCCACATTGACCTTATAGTTTGAGGCCATGTTAAATTGGTCTAGGACATCTTTTGCTGCTAAAAGACATGACCGTTGGTCTGTAAGGCATAAAATGCCATAATCCACTAATAAGTTGATTTTGTGGTTGATGCAGTTAATTGTAACTCCTGTTTCCAAATTATTCATTCTAATTTTCTCTGCTAAAGGTTCCATAATGACTGCAAAAATCAGCGGAGATAGTGGGCATCGTTGGCATGTACCATTTGTGATTTGGTAGGGATCTGACAGGATCCCATTGACCACCACCTGTGCTGAAGGACAAGAATATAAGGCCCAAATAGCTGATATGATAGGCCCCTCAAAACCAGATCTTGCCAGAGTTGTCAAAGCGTACCCCCAATGCCTTCTCTGTGTCTAAAGATAGCAACAGAGAAGGTACCTTGTAACCTCTAGTGAAGCCTACTTGGTCTTCTTTAATGAGGGAAGTTAAATTGGTAATAGCCGATTAGCTAAGATTTATGTCGGAATTCAGGAGCGAAATGGGTCAAAAATTGGCAGGCATATTTGGGGTCTTGCCTGGTTTGGGTAGTGTTATATATTGGCCCTCAACATTTCACTGGGGAATTTCACTTCAGACATACAGTACAGACCAAAAGTTTGGACACACCTTCTCATTCAAAGAGTTTTCTGTATTTTCATGACAATGAAAATTGTAGATTCACACTGAAGGCATCAAAACTATGAATTAACACATGTGGAATTATATACTTAACAAAAAAGTGTGAAACAACTGAAAATATGTCTTATATTCTAGGTTCTTCAAAGTAGCCACCTTTTGCTTTGATTACTGCTTTGCACACTCTTGGCATTCTCTTGATGAGCTTCAAGAGGTAGTCACCTGAAATGGTATTCCAACAGTCTTGAAGGAGTTCCCAGAGATGCTTAGCACTTGTTGGCCCTTTTGCCTTCACTCTGTGGTCCAGCTCACCCCAAACCATCTCGATTGGGTTCAGGTTTGGTGAACCCAATCGAGATGGTTTGGGGTGAGCTGGACCGCAGAGTGATCATTGTCCTGTTGATAAATAAATGATGGTCCAACTAAACGCAAACCGGATGGAATAGCATGCCGCTGCAAGATGCTGTGGTAGCCATGCTGGTTCAGTCTGCCTTCAATTTTGAATAAATCACCAACAGTGTCACCAGCAAAGCACCCCCACACCATCACACCTCCTCCTCCATGCTTCACGGTGGGAACCAGGTATGTAGAGTCCATCCGTTGACCTTTTCTGCGTCGCACAAAGACACGGTGGTTGGAACCAAAGATCTCAAATTTGGACTCCTCAGACCAAAGCACAGATTTCCACTGGTCTAATGTCCATTCCTTGTGTTCTTTAGCCCAAAACAAGTCTCTTCTGCTTGTTGCCTGTCCTTAGCAGTGGTTTCCTAGAAGCTATTTTACCATGAAGGCCTGCTGCATGCAGTCTCCTCTTAACAATTGTTGTAGAGATGTGTCTGCTGCTAGAACTCTGTGTGGCATTGACCTGGTCTCTAATCTGAGCTGCTGTTAACCTGCCATTTCTGAGGCTGGTGACTCGGATGAACTTATCCTCCGCAGCAGAGGTGACTCTTGGTCTTCCTTTCCTGGGGCGGTCCTCATGTGAGCCAGTTTCTTTGTAGCGCTTGATGGTTTTTGCGACTGCACTTGGGGACACTTTCAAAGTTTTCCCAATTTTTCGGACTGACTGACCTTCATTTCTTTAAGTAATGATGGCCACTCGTTTTTCTTTACTTAGCTGCTTTTTTCTTGCCATAATACAAATTCTAACAGTCTATTCAGTAGGACTATTAGCTGTGTATCCACCTGACTTCTGCCCAACACAACTCATGGTCCCAACCCCATTTATAAGGCAAGAAATCCCACTTATTAAACCTGACAGGGCACACCTGTGGAGTGAAAACCATTTCAGGTGACTACCTCTTGAAGCTCATCAAGAGAATGCCAAGAGTGTGCAAAGCAGTAATCAAAGCAAAAGGTGGCTACTTTGAAGAACCTAGAATATAAGACATATTTTCAGTTGTTTCACACTTTTTTGTTAAGTATATAATTCCACATGTGTTAATTCATAGTTTTGATGCCTTCAGTGTGAATCTACAATTTTCATTGTCATGAAAATACAGAAAACTCTTTGAATGAGAAGGTGTGTCCAAACTTTTGGTCTGTACTGTAAGTAAGTTAAAAGTGTTGCAAGTATTGAAGTCTCTTGGAAGTGTTGGAAATATTTCCTTGTAAAGCCGTCAGGGTCTTGAGCTTTACCTGAGTTTAGCAAGTTTATTGGTGCGTATTCCAAAATAGTGCTTTTAATCTATAAATGATAGTCCAATATCAAACAGCCCAAGGACATGCAACGTTTCAGCTACTCCTTAGCCTTCCTCAAGCAGGTCAGAGTTAAGATAAATGGATTCAGCCTCCATATATAGATATTAGCTGGATGGGCTGGAGTGCGCAAAACTAGGGATATGGGGCCATGGTTTGACCATGTCATGTTATGTAACTTGGAGGATTCAATATCCGGTAGCAACCATTTAGGGAGAAGAAACAAGTCAATTCTGGTTTGTAACGGTGGGAGTAGAAGGTGTAATCTCCAACCGTAGTACAGGTCATGCGTGCTCATCCAAGAACCGTGACCAGGGGAGGGCCTGTCGTGCTGCGATGTGGAATCCGGGTGTGGGTTAGCCACTGTACTGTATTAAAGTCGCCACACAAAATTACTTTTCCCTGGATCTTGGGTTCCAGTTTTTCCATTAAAGCATTCAAATATGAGACTTGAGAGGAATTTGGCAAATAAACATTAGTTGTGGTAAAATGGCATTATTAAGAGTACAAATAAGCGCAAGAAATCTTACGCTATTGTCCATTGTCACCTCTCGCTCCAAAAATGCCACTGAATCACAGATTGCGATACATACTCTTGTTTTTTTTAGGAGTTGCTGTAGAGCAAAATATGTTAGGATAACTTTTATGAGCAAATTTAGGCGCGTTACTCCTGTGTGACTCTTGAATGCACGTTACGTCTGCCCCTTGAGATCTCACTTCTTTCCACAATAAGGATCTCTTATAAGGGCCTTGACATTCATAGAAACAAATTTAATAGACCTGTGAATACCTCAGTTTGCTCCCTAACAGGTGTTACTATCACATTAACTTGTGTCTGTATCAGTCGGATGTAGCTGACCATGGAAAGCCCTACAAACATTAGGCCAACTGAGCCAATCCTTTAAGAACAGAGAAAAGGAAAAAATAACATCACGGAAAGCAGAAACCAAAAATGAGCAATGGGTGAGACTGCCCGAACCATGGAGATGGTTGGAAGAAAAGATTCCCTACTTTCCATCTGCTTGCTAACTTGCAGATTAGTAAGGCTAGTTTTACACTAGCGGCAGGGGATTCTGGCAGGCTGTTCCGGCGGGTGAACAGCCCTCTGGATCCGTGCTGCCGCTTGTGCACGCTCCAACCCCATTCACTATAATGGGGGCGGGCCACGGATCCAGCCGCAGCACAGCAAACTTGCCAAGAGGCGGCCAGACCAAAACTATGACGTGGATCCGCGGCCCGCCCCCATTTTAGTAAATGGGGCCGGAGCGTAGTTCCGGCCCCACACATGCAACAGCGACAGCACGGATTAGGCAGACTGTTCACCTGCCGGAATCCCCTGAGTGTGAAAGTACCCTAAGAGGTATCGATTGGATGAAAGGGAATATGAATACAGGATCAGACCCCGCAGAATGAACATGTAGACACACGAGTCTGCATAGGAGCTGTATACTAGAAATGGTTGGAGATTTTGGCAAGCCTATGAGAAGAGTTCTTGGTTTATTATTTTAGATGACATGTATCAATAACTATGTTTAGAAACGTATTAATACTCTTTAAAGCAATACTGGGTGCTGATGCCGTGTGAATAAACGCAAGCAGAAATACATATGACTCTGTACAAAAAAAATCAAGGGGAAGTTGTGGGACAACCGCTTTAGGTGCTGACTGGAAACAAATTGACTAATTAAACTTGCATCCTCTTACCACACAATTATGTTTCCAAACATGTGCCTGTAGATTCAAATCCCACCACTGACCTCACAAGTTTATGAAGAATCAGTAATATCTCCTTCCAGGCCAAAAAAAGAGAATTTAACCAGCTACTGTATATAAGTATTTAGGTAATACAAATCACACTGCTGTGTTCTCTCCGCGTCCGTGGTGGGCACAGGGGCAGCAAGACTGTTCTAGAAAGCAAGGACTTCACCAAAGAAGTCTAATACTTTCTTGGGTCCCCTGTTAATATGATTGGGAGGCAGGTAATTGGGGGAAACTACATCTCGGGCCCATGCTTTTGACATTGTCTGGTACCTGTAATAGACAGAGTTCTTAAAGGGGTTATCCCATGACTAATGTAAAAAATGAAAGTCAGACATCATATAGTACATGACAATCTATTTCTAACAAAGCTAGAACCAGCCCTGTACCTCACATGGATCCAGAGATCTCCCCATTCATTGCTCCAATTGCTTTGCTAGATTCTCTTCAGTTTTCGCTATGGCTCTTTCCCTGTAACTGTCACAACTTCTAACAGAACATATCACTAGTGACAGTTGAAGATTTAAACTGAGCACGTGCGACCACCTCAGTGAGACGGACAAAAAATAAGGAAAATAAAATAACAAACAGCAGATGGCATTAGTCATTTTATTGAACATCTCAGTGGCTATACTAAATTTTTAATTACATGCAATTACAAAAGTATTCAAATCCAGGGGCTGGTTTGAGAAATGTAGAATATGTTTCATGCGCAGCCCCTTTAAGGGGTCCACATTATGGACCTGTAGACACTCCATGTGAGGCAATATATACTCCCTTATTATCAATGCTTCTAGGAGAGAATGTCTTCATAATATGCCTCATGATGGAATACAGTATGTGGAAAAAACCCTCCATGTGCTTCCATTTAAAATTAGAGACCGATATAGTTCTGCAGATACCCTATTACAGATCTGAGATAAAATGGTCGCATGCATGAAGCCTTGTAGTGAATGTTCACCCTTGATCACCATTTGGTCCTGAATTCCTCCTGAGGCCACTTGAGGCTGTACAGGGAAGAGAGAGACAGTCACATGCTGAGATTGGTAAGAGGGTGAGAAATGATCAAACTCTGCACTGCAAAGTTTTGGCTTCAAAAAGTCATATAATAGGGCTTTTTGACCTTGTTTCTGCAATTTTTTTTTGCCACATTTTTCTCATGGATTAGCCCCACTGAATTGTGCTGAAGCTGCAGTCAGAGCCACCACCTTCAGGCCTCTTTCACATGGTCAGTATTTGGTCAGTATTTTGCATCAGTATTTGTGAGCCAAAACCAAGAGTGGAACCTACGGAGAAGAGGTATAATAGAAATATATGTGCCTCTTCTGTATTTTGGACCCATTCCTGGTTTTGGCTTACAAATACTGATGAAAAATACTGACCAAATACTGACTGTGTGAAAGTGGCCTCAGATTGCAAAACCAAGGCAAAACCCCAGAATCAGTGGCAGATTTTGACATTGAAAATATCCACCGTGTGGACCCAGCCTAAGGCCACTTTCAGACGGTCAGTATTTGGTCAGTATTTTGCATCAGTATTTGTGAGCCAAAACCAAGAGTGGAACCTACAGAGAAGAAGTATAATGGAAATCTTTGTGCCTCTTCTGTGTTTGGACCCATTCCTGGTTTTGGCTTACAAATACTGATGAAAAATACTGACTAAATACTGACCGTGTGAATGTGGCCTAAGGCTAGTTTCACACTAGCATTAAAACCATCTGGCAGAGGAACAGCCTGGTGGAGTTCTTCATATCTGACATAGTCAGAAATGGCCGGAGCACCCATTGGCTATAATGGGTCCCCATAGGGATCTGGCCTGATTCCGGCATGACTACCGGGATTCAGCCAGACAAAAAACGGTGCTTGCAACTGATTCCCGACACTCATGCTAGAAACAGGCTGGATCCCCTCCGGGTCTCATTATAGACAATGGGCTCTGGCAGGGAAAGGCATTATCCGCCAATGTCGGGTATGATGAAATCTGACAGGCTGTTCTTCTGCCAGATGGTTTTAACAATAGACTGAAACTAGCTTAAGGGTAATTTCACACCTTGATCTGGTTTTCGTTTCAAAAACTGATCATGAAACTGACTATACCCTTAGGACTTTTCACATGTCAGTAAATCAGAATCGTCTGCTGTCCATGTTCTCCACCGACATCAGTCAGATTCATTGATTTTAATATGTTTGTTCACACATCAGTGATACGGACCAAACACGCCTATTGTATTCCATGGGTCCATGACAGAATACAGATGGCATCCCTGTTCTGTCAGTGGTTTTCACGGACCGGAGATGCTCTGGAAATCCCTTGTTCAGCTGAGCAGTGCACATGGAAAACGGATGACACATAGAGGGCAAAAAAAGGACGTATGGGCCAAACATGGACCCTTCACAGACAATGTGAAACACTGACCCTCTTGTCATAGACATCATCGCAGATCTGTGAGTGGGGCCTTAGGTGCCTGTTCATATTCAGGTTTTCTGATGCAGCGTTGAACACCAGTTGTGGATCCTAAAGGGAGAGAACAGATGTGTCTTTTCTGAATCCACTTCTGGATTTAGCTTCAATCAGAAAGCCTGAACTTGTCCTGGTGCCCTAAGCGTCCTTAGCCAAAATCTTGGTAAGGAATTTGTAATTCCCATTTAATAGGTTGATGTGTCTCTGGCAGTAAAATAGTCTCATAGACGGTTCCAGCGCCAGTGCCCTTAGGACTTATTGCAGGCAGATTACACAGCACATGACATATGCCTTATAGCTTTACTATCTGTAATTCCATGAGAAGCATCCACATCATCTGCTCATAGCCTGGAGGAGAGATGATTGTTTAATTATAAGGCCTCTTTCACATGATACAGAATGAGTCAGGATTAGGGATGAGTGAACTTGTGTTTTTATGTTCGGCGTACAAGGTTCGGTTTCGGGCTATCTAAGAATTCCGCTATGGACGGACCATAAGTTAGGCCCCGTTTACATGGCCGCTATAATACGGGGGCCGCCGGGCGGCCCCATTCAAAGTGCCTGCGCACGCACAGACAAGTATAGGACCTGCTTCATATGGAGCCGCGGCACGGAGCTAGCTCCCCGCACACCATAGAGATGAATGGGGGATAGATAGGCAATATTGCGGGATAGATATGGCCCCATTCATACGGTCGTGTGAATGGGGCCTTATAGTCATTGGTAGCAGAATCCATAACGGAAATCTTAGATAACCCGAAACCGAACTTTGTAAATCACAAGTTCGCTCAACACAAGTCAGGATCTGTTAAAGGGGTTGTCTCACTTCAGCAAATTGCATTTATCATGTAGAGAAAGTTAATACAAGGCACTTACTAATGTATTGTTATCATCCACATTGGCTCCTTTGCTGCTGGATTTATTTTTCCATCACATTATACACCGCTCATTTCCATGGTTACGACCACCCTGCAATCCATCAGTGGTGGTCGTGCTTGCACACTATAGGAAAAAGCATCAGTCTCTCTGGTGGCCAGGACTGTGGGACCTCACATAGGCTGGTGCTTTTTACTGTAGTGTGCAAGCACGACCACCACTGATGTATTGTAGGGCAGTGAATAATGTGATGGAAAAATGAATCCAGCCAGCAAAGGAGACAATATGGATAATCACAATACATTAGTAAGTGCCTTGTATTAACTTCCTCTACATGATAAATGCGGTTTGTTGAAGTGAGACAACCCCTTTAAGGAAATAAATTGATGGTTTTGCATGTAAGTTCAATCTGTTTTGTCAGCGATTGCATTCAGTGTTTCCGTTTTTTCCATGAGGATTGGATACATTTTGTATATGTTTTACTCGCATGAAGAAAAACTGAAGAATAACAATCTACATCTCCTAGCAGTTATCTGAGAAAAAAAACACACTGGCCCTGATTTATCATACCTTCACTCCAGAATTCTGGCATCAAAAAGTTGCAAAATAGGGCCTTTGTGACTTTTTTGCACTCGGTCAAAATTTTACACGCTTGTGAAAAAATTTGCAACTTTTTACATCTTTACATCACTCACTCCAGTTTTGTAATATGGGTGGAAAAGTGGGTGTGATTAACTATATTAATGAGTGTCACTCCAGATTTACCATTGCGACTTTTTTTTTAAAAAGTTGCAATCTCACTCCAGGAGGAGGGTGGACTAGGAAAACTGGAGTGGCTTCTCTAGACAAAAGGTTAAGCCTCATTCACACGTCCGTGTCCATGCTCAAATCCGTGATCAGGTGGTCAGTGATGCATCTGTGAAGGATCCGTGTTGGGTCCTTGTGTCCGTTTTTTGCTGTCCATGTTGCATCCGTGTTTCACTGAACAGCTGAAAATTAATTTTCAAAGCATTTCTTCTTAATGATCCGTGTTGCATCTGTGGTTTAGACTATAATGGGCGTGAGGGATCCGGGAACACGAATCAAGATAGGACATGCATCCGTGCTAAAAAAACGGAACCATGGACCGTGATGAAACACTGATGTCTGAGCACACACATTCAAATGAATGGGGACGTGAGCTGTGTGTGGAGAACAAGTACAGGACACGTCCGTGAAACACTGACATGTGAATGAGGCTTTAGGTTTAAGGACAAGTCAAATTTATCAAACAACCTGTGACGTTTGATAAATGTGGCACAAAGTAATCCAACACAGACTCAAGCAAAACTGACTTCCAATATTCTCCTCATGATAAATTCTCCCCCTTGTATCCGGATGCCTTCCGTTTTTTCATGTAGGTCCCATTCACTTCTATGGGGCCAGAATTGAGTGGTGAGTGGTGAGCGAGCTGACGTCACCGAAGGTCCTTTTGCAGGGGAAAGAAGAAAGAAGACACCGGCTGCGCGAACAAGCAGAAAAGGAGAATTTTTAAATTATTTTTAACCCCTAAAGACCATTTTAACTATTATTTTCTGTTATAACCATGTTATAACGGAAATAATAAAGGGAAGTTCGAGTCATTTTAACAGTTAAAATGATTTTGTTCGACTGCCTCAAACAGTTTGAGGCAGTCGAACAAAAACCCGGACGATTTTGAAATTCCCCCCGGACATTTTTTTAGGTCCCAAAAGTAGGACATGTCCGGGAAAAAGAGGACGTCTGGTCACCCTATTCTATGACTAGAGCTGGACACTCCTAGAATCTGTGCCTGGTAACACACATATATTACATACTAGTAGAAAGCTCGTGCCAGGACAGTGACTGTAAGCGAAATTGCATCTACTTAAGGGCAGAGTTCTTGCCCCAGGACAACGAATGCAATCTATATGTAGAAATGTCCATGATCCCGAAAACTACTTAGTGGAATTAGGACGAATAGTTGTAATGCGAAGGCATCAGTTATTTCCAATACAAAAAATACCCAGGACAAAGCAACGTGGAGGTCCCTTTGCGTGTTGCCTCACTGGCCTACTTTCGTAGACACTGGTGGAATCCACCATCCCAGCCCCGTGCTTGGACAGCAGGACTACCTTGTGCTTGCTAGAGTCCACATTACACTGTGCATTCCTGTACAGCGCTTCTCTGTGGGCGATGAATGCACAGAAGGCAGTGAGCACCGTTCCCCCGTCTTGGCACCACCCATATCACGCCGTACATCCCTGTACAGCACTTCCATATTGGCGCTGCTGACTGTGAGTGTAGCAGGAGCCGCTGTGCACTACACTGATGAGTGGGTGGTGCAGCATCATTCTTCCTCATCCCCCCACCCCCAGCTGGGGAGCGCCGGCCACAGAGTCCTATACAGTATAAACAATTAGATGTCAAGTCCTCCTCTATTGACCCATGTATATACAGTATTTTCCAGACTATAAGACGCACCTCAGGATAGACAACAAACAATTAGAAAATATAACTATCTTTTAAACCTACCCTGGTGGGAAGCTGAGGACTCAAGGTGAGCAACTTACCCACACAGCACTGCCGCACACACAGTCTTGCTCCACAGCTGACATACACACACAGCACTGTGGCATACACCCCATGACAAACACAATATTACTTCACAGCTGACATATATACACACAGCACCGCTATACACACCTAACAAACACAGCACTGCTACACAGATGACATAAATGCACACAGCACACCTGCATACACCCCATGACAAACACAGCACTACTATACACACCTAATAAACACAGCACTGCTACACAGATGACATAAATGCACACAGCACACCTGCATACACCCCATGACAAACACAGCACTACTATACACACCTAATAAACACAGCACTGCTACACAGATGACATACACGCACACAGCACACCTGCATACACCCCATGACAAACACAGCACTGCTATACACACCTAATAAACACAGCACCACTACACAGCTGACATACACGCACACAGCACGCCTGCAAACACAGCCTGCTACACAGCTGACTATACACGCAGCATTGCTACACACAGCTGACATACACACAACATGTCAACTGTTTATCATGTACTAATAAAGGCCCGGATTATATTTATTATAAAAAGTGCTGTGTGTGTATTTCTCTATTGGAGTGGTAGTGGTATTTTTATAACACACAGCTGGACTATTGGGAGCCCTATTGCTATATATGGGGGTGTAGTTTTTTATCCTGTAGCTGCCTTGTCTATTCATTCATCTGCACCTAGAGGACACGTACTTCACGCAGCCTTGGCTCCTTTAAGAAAGGCTGCTTGTTCTTGAGAAGCCGCAGGGAGATGCTATTTTTCGCACACCACAAGTAAACACTAAAGAAATTAATAGACATTCCTTAACCTCTTAATTACCAAGCCCGCTTTGGCTGCAATGTTTTAGTGTTTTTTTATTGTTTTAGCTTTATTTTTTTATCCCTGTTTTCAAAAGGCCATATAAGTATTTTATACAGTTTTATGAAGGCTTCTTTTTTTTACAGGATGAAGTGTATTTTTTTATGGTGTGACTTCTGTGTTACCTGTATTCTCTTTCACATAAAACAATGTTTGTGTCATAATAGAAGCCTAAGGCTAGGGCTACACGGCGACAGTTGTCGCAGCCAGGATCCCTGAGTAGCGGGGATCCCATAGAGATGAATGGGATCGCCGCGGCAGTCGCAAGAAATCCAACCGTGTTGGGAATGGTACTCCAGAAGACTGTGGTGGTGGTGGTTCTTGGGAGTACTAAGGAACATATTGGGTATGAACATACATGGGGTCAGGGGAGGGTATTCCACGTGGCTGTGACCCTGCAGAGCCAGGGGTGTGCCCACATAGATACAAAATGACCTAATAGTACTCTATGCTTTTTCAGTGAGCAATTTGTTCCACACTCACGATCGACAGGTGAATCACCTTGGTGTGAATTCATAAGAAAGTCCATTTTTACATGGACGCATATGACATGCCTCTGCTTCCTGATTGCATCATCCTTCACTATTGCTGAGCAACATGCAGAAAAAAACACAGCACCTTGCATCCGGATGCCGTGCGTTTTTTTTTTTTAACACCGCTCAATTCATTTCTATGGAGCCAGGGCCGTGTGAAAAACGCACAATATAGAAAATGCTGCAATTTTTCTGAACGCCGAGATGATCAGTGATAATCAATGCTCATGTACACAGACCCATTGAAACGGTTCCGGATTCAGTTCAACGTATTCCCGTAACGCATCTGGATGGAGAACTCGCTTTATATAACGAGCTGCATGACAAAATGTTGCTGTTATTGGCTTACATTCTCCAATTGAAGACACTATCACCTCATTTGGCGGTGCCTTGGGCTCTTCGTGTGAGCTGGATTTTCTGGGTGGATTTAGGATATAACTAGAGATGAGCGAACGTGCTCGTAACGAGCACTGTACCGCTCGGCTCCCCTGCGCTCACATGGGCGCAGGCAGCCGCTTCCGTCCTCCTCACCCGACGGAAGCGGCTGCCTGTGCCCATGCGAGCGCAGGGGAGCCGAGCGGTACTGTGCTCGTTACGAGCACGTTCGCTCATCTCTAGATATAACCAGTCCCCAAGAAAACACATCAAACATGAACCCAGTGCACATGTTACCTGTTTGGGTTTGTCTGTAAGGGCTCATGCACACAACTTTATGTATTTTACAGTCTGCAAAACACGGATCCGCAAAAAAATGGATGACATCCTTGTGACGTCTGTGTTGCATCCGGTTTTTTTTTGTGGATCCATTGTAACAATGCCTGTCCTTGTCTGCAAGACGGACAAGAATAGGACACTTTTTTTTTTTTTTTACGGAACGGGCATGCAGACTTACAGACACGGAATGCACACAGAGTCATTTCTAATTTTTTTTCAAGCCCCATTGAAGTGAATGGTTCTGCATATGGACCTGTAATAAAATGGAATGGAAACGGGAAAAAAAAAATAAGTTCATGTGCATGAGCCCTAATTAGAATGACCTGCAGAATAAAGATAACGTCATTCTATTAATCAGAGAAATACTGAGACAAAGGAAACCATTGCTCGTTTTCCAGGACTTATCAGCCGCATCCGATCAGCGGGGGGGGAGGGGTTGGAGATCAGCGGTTTCAACAAGATACAACATCGGAACCAGGCGCCAGAATGTCACAGCTCCATCCAATGTCAGTGGCTGTGCCTGGATATTCACATTCAAAAAGTTACACAAAAATGCATTTTCCCTATTATTTTTGAGGGGTGGTCCTCTCAAAGAAAGTGGCCAGCATGTGATGTCACTGAAAATCTATCTGAATGGAGCGGTGGTTGAGCATCAAAATCTATCGGACTGATGGACCCCCAGCAATCATGCAGTTATGGCCTAGTAGCCCTTTTATATTTGGAGAAATACATTTAGATATTTTTTGGCTTTAAGGAGTACCTCTCATC
This sequence comes from Rhinella marina, assembly GCA_900303285.1. NCBI lineage: Eukaryota > Metazoa > Chordata > Amphibia > Anura > Bufonidae > Rhinella > Rhinella marina. Next base: position 64,993 of record ONZH01004779.1, on the reverse strand, counting down.
AGATTTGACCACTACCACAGTGGTATGCACATGGAAAAGCCTGGTCTAAACCAGAGGCTGGATTCATCACACCCACATTGATACCACCATTTGGGAAGATCTTGGGCAGTCTAATATCTAATGACATGTTCCCTTTAGGCCTCATGCATTCCACTATATATTAGGAGTCCTTTTTGTACAGGGCTGTGATAGACATGGTAAGACTGGCCCACCAGAGTACCAGAGGATCCTTCGGTGGGCCCAAGCTGTATTAATAATAGGCCCCTAATATAACATGGCCTTTAAGGTTCTGTAAACACAGTGTGGGCACTCAGAATCATTTCCTCTGGTGGGCCCAAGGGACTTCAGTACAATGCTAGTGATAGGGTGCATGTATTCCTCTAATTTCATACGGATACTGAGCTTTGTTTCCTATTGGACACTATATGAATCCAACAGAATTGTAGTACGCTCCATGGGACTCCTTATTGTGCCCTAGTAGCAGTAGATCTGTACATACAGCCCCCAAACTGCAGCATAACCAGCCATGAGGTGCACACGATCACTTAGCACAGTGCAGACTGGGCATTTTCTAGTTGAAGGTTCTGACCTTTGTCTGACTTACTTCTGCTGAAAGAGCAGATTCTAACTAATGTGCACATCAGCGATTTACTGCCAGAGAACATGTTCTATGATAAGCCTGCCTTTAGCGGTGTACTAAGAAATGATCTGTCAGCACTAACATTGGCTACGAAGATGAATGGAGGCAGACAGACACTACAGCTCACTGCCAAAATGAACGAGGGGGGGCTACCAGACGTGTCTACCACAACAGTTCAGGGAACCTTACTGCATATGGGGCTCTGAAGCAGACGGATGGTCACTGCACCTCGGCTAACCATTTACGTTGGCGTGTCAGGTGAGAAACATCAGAGAACAAACAGCCTGTAATATCTGTTGAAAGAACACAAGCTGATGGTGGCAGTGTTATGGCCTGGGGAATGTTTTGGTGGCATTCTCTGGGCCAACAATGTGGAAAACACTCTCAACTGATTTGGGTATGAATTCATCCTTGCAGATCACATACACCCATAAATGCTGATTGTCCTCCCTGGGGCAGATAGGTCTTCCAAGAATACAAAGTGACATGTCACGTGGCTAGAAATGTCTTACATTGGTTGGAAGAGCATCACCAAGACTTCCAAGTAGTACTATGACCTCCAACTCCCCAGACTTGAACCCAAATGAGCATTTGTGCGACCACCTCAATCATGTTCACTCTATGGATCCTACACAATGCACTGCAGTCAGCACGGCTCCAGATCCTTGTGACAACCTACCAGGACCTTGTTGAGTCACTCCCAGCCGTCTAGTTGCTGTCCGTACAGCACATGGTGGTTACTCTGCTGGCCATAATAATGTGACTTGACTGTGTAGGTTACAGCCTTGACAATGGCATATCAAGTTTGTTCAAAATGATGCTACTTAGTAACATAGTAACATAGTTTATAAGGCCGAAAAAAGACATCTGTCCATCCAGTTCGGCCTGTTATCCTGCAAGTTGATCCAGAGGAAGGCAAAAAAAACCCTTTGAGGTAGAAGCCAATTTTCCTCACTTTAGGGGGAAAAATTCCTTCCCGACTCCAATCAGGCATCAGAATTACTCCCTGGATCAACGACCCCTCTCTAGTAACTATAACCTGTAATATTATTACACTCCATAAATACATCCAGGCCCCTCCTGAACTCTTTTAGTGAACTTACCATCACCACCTCCTCAGGCAGAGAGTTCCATAGTCTCACTGCTCTTACCGTAAAGAATCCTCTTCTATGTTTGTGTACAAACCTTCTTTCCTCCAGACGCAGAGGATGTCCCCTCGTCACAGTCACAGTCCTGGGGATAAATAGATGATGGGAGAGATCTCTGTACTGACCTCTGATATATTTATACATAGTTATTAGATCTCCCCTCAGTCGTCTTTTTTCTAAAGTGAATAAGCCTAATTTTGATAATCTTTCTGTGTACTGTAGTCCACCCATTCCAGTTATTACTTTAGTTGCCCTCCTCTGAACCCTCTCCAGCTCTGCTATGTCTGTCTTGTTCACAGGAGCCCAGAACTGTACACAGTACTCCATGTGTGGTCTGACTAGTGATTTGTAAAGTGTCAGGACTATGTTCTCATCACGGGCATCTATGCCTCTTTTGATGCAACCCATTATCTTATTGGCCTTGGCAGCAGCTGTCTGACACTGGTTTCTGCAGCTTAGTTTGCTGTTCACTAAAATTCCTAGGTCCTTTTCCATGTCAGAGTTACCCAATGCTTTACCATTTAGTATGTACTGGTGACTTGCATTATTCCTTCCCATATGCATATTCTTACATTTGTCAGTGTTAAACCTCATCTGCCACTTCTCTGCCCAAGCCTCCAGTCTATCCAGATCCATCTGTAGCAGTGTACTGTCCTCTTCTGTGTTAATTACTTTACACAGTTTAGTGTCATCTGTAAAAATTGATATTTTACTGTGCAAGCCTTCTACAATATCATTAGTGAAAAATAAAACCAAAAATGTCACAATGTCCTAAAGGCTATGGATACTTGTAGGGAAATTTTTTAGCACTGCATTTTACTCATATTGGGCTAAAAAAGTTTTCACTGATGGATTCAATATGAAGCAGAATAAGGGCCCTTGCACACGACCGTATGCGCTCCGAGACATCCGTGAGCGGGCCATATGTCCCAGAGCGGCATAGATCGTGCGCACAGATGACAATGATGCTGTGCATGTCAGGCTGTCCGCGGGGTTATTGTCCTGAACTCATATGATCTTATGAATGCGGGACAATAGTCCCGCGGGCGGCCCGACGTGCACAGCATCATTATCATCTATGATGCTGTGCGCTCCCGTACGCACGATCTATGCCACTCCAGGACATATGGCCCGCTCATGGACTGTGTGTTTCGGAGCGCATACTGTCGTGTGCAAGGGCCCTAAGGCTAGGTTCACATCTCTGTTGTGTACTCCAGTAGTCTTCCCATTCAATATCATGCAGCGGTATCTCTCCAGCAGAAAGCCGACATTTATGCTGCAAAAATAAAGACTGACTGAAAAAATGTTTAGCCCAAAATGAGTACAATACAATAATAAAATAAAGCCCCCCAAGGTGTCCATAGCCGTTAAAGGGAACCTGTCATCTCCGAAACACCCCCTGAACTAGAGTAAGTGTTGTATAGTGTAAGTGATGCTGAATCCGAATATGTAAGTTTTATCTTCATACTCACTTCCATTCCGAAGCTGTGCTCCCACAAACCTGCAGTAAAATGCACTCACTGGACTCTTCTTTGAGTCCTCTCCATTATGTGAGTGAGCACTGGAGTCCACTGAGTGCATTTTACTGCAGGTTTGTGGGAGCACAGCTTCGGAATGGAAGTGAGTATGAAGATAAAACTTACATATTCGGATTCAGCATCACTTACACTATACAACACTTACTCTAGTTCAGGGGGTGTTTCGGAGATGATAGGTTCCCTTTAAGTAAGTGATTATGTCTCAAACATCCTTTGTTATGAAACTACAAGCTCAGCACACCTCAGGGATGGTCTCCCACTCTTCTTTCCTCTCAGGCTCTGTGTAGTTGGAAGGGAGCTTCGATGAACAGCTACTTTCAGGTCTCTCCAGATATGTTTTTGGGAGTTCAAACCTAGACCACGTTGTCTTGACTTTGTGCCCAGGGTTGAGGTCCGTTAGTAGGAGAACCTTTAGCCCAGTATGAGCTGAAGTCCTGAGTGCAGGTTTTTTTTTATACATCTCCTTGTTCTTGCAGTTCTGCACTGCCATCCATGATGGTATTTATAAAGTGCCTTTGGCTCCAGATGGGCTGTCATTTGCTTTGACAGTAATTTTTGCCTGATGACTCTTACTAGACCTGACTGGCCAAGCGCTGCATGCATTTGTCCTTCAGGAAGGTTCTCACAGCAGAATTCTGTGGTTCTTTCATTTGTGACCTTTGAGTTTTTGGTCACCTCCTTGATCTTCTACTCTGACTGCTTAGTTTGCTCACGTGGTTAACCTTACAAACAGCCTTGATGGTTCAGAACATCTTCCATTTAAAGGCTATGGACACCTGTGCACTGTTTGTTTTATCGTTAATTTGCTAAATTAGGCAACTTTCAAAATAGTCTTCCTTAAATATTTCCTACTACAGTGATCCCTCAAGATACAATGGCCTCAGGATACAATATTTTCAGCATACAATGGTCTTTTCTGACCCATCATAAGTAGAAACCAGACTCAACATACAATGTCTCAGGCTCAGATCCAACCAATCAAGGCCACTTCTCTGGTAAATAGAGTTCTAAGTTACTAGTTAGCAGCTATTCCTGACTGTTATATGTAAGGACTTGTCTTATCTGTCTTAGTTATCTGCTTATTTTTCTTAAATCATCATTTTCTCTTATCTTGGATGACATTTTGGGGCTTTAGAACCAATTACTCAACTTACAATGGTTTCAACATACAATGGTCCTCCTGTAATCAATTAATATTGTAACTTAAGGGACCACTGTATTTGTATCTAAAAGTTCTTACCTAGGTTCTGATGCCGCAGAATCTGACCAAAATCCATCACAACTCTTCTCCAGTTTCTTTCTCTGCTCTCCCCCTCCCTACTCTCAGTTACAGCATGAAGTTGTATATGATGGATGTGTGTGTAAGGGGAAGATTATCCTAGAAGGGTATCTTACTCAGGCTGCAGCTTGAGAACACACAAAGCAATCTGCAGGGGGAAGGTGGTGGCAGCAGCATCCTGGACACACAGATCCAGCAAAGGAAATGCTCACATAAGTAAAGTCTGAAACTAGGAGCAGGTTGCAAACTAAATATCAGGGGATCAGAAAATAATGAAGATTACAGACTCAGCCTCATTCACATGGCAGTATTTTACTTAGTACATTGCATCAGTAATTGTAAACCAGAACATGGAGGTGGGGGGGGGGTCTAAAACATGAAAATCCATTAAAATTTGTCTCTCTGTCCACTCCTGGTGTTGGCTTCCTCAGTTCTGCACCTTGATACAACGCTATCAGAGGTCTACTGACAATTCCTTCCACTTCATGGCTTCTTTCTTTTAAATCTGACATAACAGGTCATCTGGACCTCATATAGAGAAATTTGTGCCTTTCCAAATCATGTTCAAACAACTGGATCTACCAAAAGGAGGCTTCAATCTAGTTACATAAACATCTCAAGGCTGTTTGAGCGTCACAGTCTGAATATTGTTTTTTTACATTTTCAAACAGCAACTTAGAGTAGCCCAAGGCTGTTGAGCATAGACACTGAACCTTAGAGGGGTTGTCTCACTTCAGCAAATAGCATTTATTATGTAGAGAAAGTTCTACATGGGAGAGATCTCTGTACTGACCTCTGATATATTTATACATAGTTATTAGATCTCCCCTCAGTCGTCTTTTTTCTAAAGTGAATAACCATAATTTTAATAATCTTTCTGGGTCCTGTAGTCCACCCATTCCAGTTATTACTTCAGTTGCCCTCCTCTGAACCCTCTCCAGCTCTGCTATGTCTGCCTTGTTCACAGGAGCTCGAAATTGTACATCAGTATTTCAGTTTGTAATACTTAAAGCGGTATTCCCATCTCACAAATGTAGTTTGTATAGTTAGATATAGCCATACCAATATTATTACTAATAGAAGGTATTTATATAAAATGTACCGTTTAGAAGATTTCCCTATTTGTATATCCATTGTCCCACACACATCAGTCAGGCCGTTGCCCCTGGTTACGACCACTGTGGCCATGTAGTAGTGGTGGTGGCCGGCTTGCTCCTTTTCGAACCCGCTCTGAGGTAACTGCTGTATTGTGAACGCACATTACATGAGCATGAGCAGACACATCTTAGGGTACTTTCACATCTGCATTTTGGACGCTACCAGTCCAAAGCACAATGGTCAGGATCCGTCCAAAACGCAGACTTGGATCCTGGAAATGGATCCTGCTCCATAGAGATGAATTGCTCTTGGAACAGGATCTGTTTCTCTGAGTTTTGGAAGCGCAGACAAAAACGCTACAACCCTAAGATGTGTCTCCGCATGCTCATGCAATGTGCGTTCACAATACAGCCGTTACCTCGGGTTTGAAAAGGAGCAAGCCGACCACCACTACTACATGGCCACGGTGGTCGTAACCAGGGGCAACGGCCTGACTGATGTGTGTGGGACAATGGATATACAAACAGGAAACTTCTAAACGGTACATTTTATATAAATACATTCTATTAGTAATAATATTGGTATGGTTATATCTAACTATACAAACTACATTTGTGAGATGGGAATACCCCTTTAAGTTTTCTTTTTGGTCCTTAGGATTGATTCAGTCTGAAAGTGTGGCCCCAAACCTGAAAAGGTTGTGCACCCAGAGTTAAAAAAAATAAAAAAATACCCATTCCTGATTAACTTCTGAACGTTCACATTAAAATTGGATAAACCCTCCGAAAAATGTCACTTTTTTATTGTAGATTTTTAATATGTGTCTGCAGTGAATCTTGTTGGCGTACAACTCAGGGGACTCTATTGCATTTTTAACCCCTTAGTGACAATGAATTTTTTAACCTTAAGGACCAATAATATTACCTCCCCCCCCCCCTCCTTCCTTTGTGTGCTAGCAGTCATAACTTTTTTTTTTACTTTGCAGGATTAGTTGTGGTTTTTTTTTGTTTAGGAACCATTCTTCTGTATATATAGTGTATTAAGTAACTTATTTTATTTTTAGGGGGAGAAAAAAAAAAAACAGCAATTTTTACATTAGTTTGTGGAATTTATTTACGGCGTTCACTCTGTGGTAAAAATAATTTTATTATGTGGGTCAGTATAATGATGAAAATGTCACATCTCTCTCTCATATATATATATATATATATTTTTTTTTTTTTTCTTATTTTTTTTTTTACTATTTTTCCTTTCCTCCTGCAGCCTGTCAGCTCTGCAACTGCTCCTTCATTCTCCTACAGACAGGGGGGGGGGGGGGGGGCTGCTTTATCTGCTCATAACGCTAGTTTGGTACCAGCTACCAGTTTAGTACTTTGTATTGTCTGAAAGCTGACATTCTAAGCTTTCAGACAATACTAGAATGACAGCAATATGTTCAGTACATGGGAAGATATCACTGTTAGAAAACAGGAGACAGTGAATACAGCTGAAAGTTAAAGTAAAAGCGTTTTTTACCCGCCATTATTCCCGACTCAATTTCTAACAGTGTTTTCTCCTCTGCTGCTTGGACTAATGCTGTCAGCTTTCATACAAGACCGGTTCAATGCTTCTAGCTGCTACCATTGAGAAGATATCAGCAGCTCTCCTCCCTTTCACTTCTGCCGAGCTCAGCTCCAGCAAAACAGCTAATTTCTTTTCCCACAGCCCGAGCTGAGCTCGGCCAGAACAGTTTGGCCCCTTTCACACGAGCGAGATATCCGAACGGGTGCAATGCGTGATGTGAACGCATTGCACCCGCGCTGAATCCTGACCCATTCATTTCAATGGGTCTTTTCACATGAGCGATGGCTGCGATTGCGTGCGGATCGGTGCGAGTTTTCCGGATCGCACCCTGAACGCATCTGGACTGAATCGGTGACGCTCGTGTGAAAGGGGCCTTAGGTGGTTAAAGGGGTGTGTATACTTACACACATACACTAGAAATATATAGTAATAAAAGCTAGTGGCAAAAGCTCTGGTCCTTTCAGAAAAATACGTAACGATTCCAGTCAGAAGGCTGTGTGTGGCGAACCCTACCTTGCATAAAACCTATTGTACTAACCCCTTTATCAGGTAATATGGTATTATTTAAACCCCAAAATGCGTTGTCCATGCAACTTAATAAAATCTATTTTTGAAAAAGACCGGACAATTTCCATCCTTGCAGTGCCGCTTTCAGTCAGTTTTCTTCATCGCTACAAGGTAATCTGTGTCAAGCTCCAGTGTACATCACTGCTGGAGAGGAGCAGGGATCCTTACTGCTCAGCACAACCACATCTAGCAAGTACCCCCCCCCTTATTACTTGGGGAGCATCATCTGCTTCTGTAACTGCACATGGTTCTGTGCTCTCCTCCTTCCCTAGATTTTCCTGCACTTCTACTACTTATCCTTTTCCTCCTCTGTACCTTTATATATTGTGAATAAGGCCTCAGGCACACGACCGTATTTTGCGGCCCACAAAATAAAGATGCAGTCTGTGTTCAGTCCACATTTTGTTTGCAGACCCATTGACTTCAATGAGTTCACGTTCCGGATTTTGCGGCCAAACATAAGTTCTTTAATTTGTGGAAAGCACGCAATTTGTGGGCCACAAAATACATATGGCTGTTTGCGTGGGGCTCAATTCTTTAGCTTCTGGTGTGCATAAATCGTTTGCTTGTGGTTTATTCCATGTATAATGTATACAGTGATGGAAGAGTAGTGGTTAAACAACATAAAGGTGTATCTTTGTAACTCATTTATTTAATACATGCACAAAAAATAAAATTAGTTTGTAAACAAGACAATATTTTTTTAATACCTCTTTTTCTCACCCTACAAAGGGAGTCTGGCATCTGGATTAAGGAGTATTATCTGCAATACTACATGAGCATTACTGCAGGTGAGGCATTGGATCGCCCATATCTTCATATTGCCCCCCATTCCCTTGCAGTGCGGTGGTAATGTTCACTTGAAATATTTCAGCTGAGCTATTCAAGCATACAGCAGGCTAATGGGGGGGTAGCAATCCACACAGTCTCCTTAGTGGCAGTATTATTTTTATAGTGCAACACAGGTATCAGTCTAGCTTATATAACACACGTGCCATTAAATTGGGGGTGTAAGGAGTACGCTGTACTAATATCGCACTGGAATAGTTCAGGTCAATTACTTATCCCTGGTATTTTAATGATCCTGCGCATGTACGTAGATAATTTTTACATCCTTTGTGATGACTAATAAAATACTTCAGTTTTAAGAAGGGAAATCCGGGGTTGTTTGTACTGAAGCAGCGCTCATACAATCTCCACCTTCACGAGTCAATGCTGTTTCTCAGGAGAATGTGTTCTCAAAAGTACAGTCACGCTGAAATAATTTTTTAAAGTACACCAGCCCTGCTCTCTGATTACAGTACAAACATAGGCGGATAACAAGTTTACTGAGTAACTGCAGAGTCACCATGACTTGGTGTGTTTACAGATAAACAATTCATGGTTCACATAACACGGCCATATCATTAGTCATACTTTTAACCCTCTACCCAAAGACTTAGACCACATGGGTCACATTTATTAGCTTTAGGTGGCTTGGGATGTCTTCAAAAGCAGATTGTGACAACTATACACAAATCCTCGTTTATCTGGTTTTATGAAAGGAAGGTTCGAACTGTGCCTTTAATGATTCCTCTGCAAATTGGGCATTTCCGGAGAGATGGTGCACAGTCCTTACAAACCACTAAGTGGCCACATGGGATGAACACAATAGAAACTTCTTGGTCCATGCAAATTTTACACGTCCGTTCTTCCTGTAATCTTCTCAACTGCTCTTCCATTGGTAGATCTAGAAAAAGGAAAAAAAAGTAGCCGAATTTAATGGAGAGTACAGCCAGTGCCCCACATATTAACCACCTAACTCAGGCAGTGTGAAAAGTAACTAACTGGAGGGGGAGGGCTGCTTTAGATGGTGATATCTCCTCAATGGTAGCAGCTACAACATGCAACTGGTCTTGTCTGAAAGCTGACAGTCCAGGCTTCCATACAAGACCAAAATGACAGCTAAAGTCCAAGCAACAGAAGAGAAATCACCGTTAGAAATCATGTCTGGAATAATCGTGAGTAAAACCTGTTTTTACTTTAATTTTCAGCTGCATTCACTGCTTCCCGCTTTCTATCAGTGATATCTTTCTCTGTCCTGAACATATTGCTGTCATTCTGGTATTTTCTGAAAGCTTGGAATGTCTGCTTTCAAACAAGACCAGTTACATGTTTCTAGCTGCTACCATTCAGACAGTAGCAGCATCTAAAGAAGCCCTCCCCTCCACTTAGCTACTTTTCCCACTGCTGGAGCTCCACTCTGGCAAAACAGTTTGGGGGGGGGGGTCAGGTTCATTCTCACGTGCCAAACAGCAGTACAGTTTTTTTTTTTACAGCTTCTACAGGTGAAAATTCTTTGTTTTGCAGCCTGGTGATTGGCCATTCAGCACCCTTACACTAAACTAACAGTATACACACAGGCCTATTTCAGCTAATTGTCATATACAGTAGGTCCCTATGATGCCATCAGGTTGGGTCATTAGGTCCACAGTTGGGCTGAGACCTGCAGCTGTATTACATTTCTATGAAACAGGAGACACTGAGAAAGGATGACAGATGCACTGAATGACATGGAGTGCAGAATTACGTATTATGCGAGGTTAGGCTCTATTCACATGTACCAGTAGAAGAACAAGCTGTAAAAGGAAAACGTGTCTGGTAAAAGACGCACACTTACTGCCAGAACACAATCACTACATCTAAATACCCCTAAAGAATGATCGACCGTAAAAACACAAAGGAAGACAAACAAATGGAAATCTATTTACCCGAGTAACTATCAGACGTTTGACATCTCAGCGACTGTTCAACTAAAAAATAAAAAAAATTAAATTAAATAAAAGGCCACATTTAGAAACATAGTATTGCTTTATTACTTAAAATCTTGAGGGGGGTTTATAGGAATCTCATCAGAATTAACATTTCTAAATTGAAAGTGAACTTACGGAATAACTCTCTGTACAGACTTGGATCGTGCTTATTGAGGCTCTTTTTGAAAGACTCTGTTGCATTTCGGCCTTTTATTAAAACCATTTCAATCAACTCTTGAACTTGTAAAACCACCGGCACTTTCTGCTTTATGGAGTCATATTCAGTTAAGGACAGAACCTCCGAGGTGAACAAGTCTTCTAGAATCGGAAGGCAATTTGTCATGCGCTGAGCTAAGGCGAGTCGGCTTTTTCTGATTAGCGAGATCTCATCTAAAAGAGTCAATATTAAAATACAATTACAATGTGGAAAGTAAAACTCATATATAACCAATCATATTCCACATGCCTAACCAGGGAGATCGAGACTAAAAGGAACACTCCAGTCAGAAATGAAAAACTGCTGCCATTTTCAGAAATCCTACAGCAGTGAATGGAGAGCGAGCTGTGCATGGACGGTGAGCAATCCTTCTCATCAGCAGCCCTGTTTTGGAGATTCCCGATACTATCCGACATGGATGGCATATCCAAGCAATATGCCATCAATATCCAAGATGGAAATACCCCTTTAAGCCCCAACCCTGTAGTAAGCATTTAAAATGGCAGCTGAAAACAGTGTTAGGCTACTTTCACACTTGCATTTGCAGAATCCGTTTGTGAGATCTGTCCTGAACTGATCAGTTTTTCCCTAATGCATTCTGGATGGAAAAGGATCCGTTCAGAATGCATCAGTTTTCCTTCAGTTCAGTCTCCATTCCGTTTCCGAGGCGGACACTAAACTGCTGCTTGCTGCGTTTTGGTGTTCGCATGAAGAAACTGATGCAAACGGATCGTTCATGACTCACAATGTAAGTCAATGGGGACGGATCAGTTTTGTCTGACACAACAGAAAACGGATCCGTCCTCCATTGACTTTCAATGGAGTTCAAGACGGATCCGTCTTTGCTATGTAAAAGATAATAAAAATGGATCCGTTCAGAACGTATGCAGACGGTTGTATTCTCATGACGGATCTCACAGACGGATCCTGCAAACGCAAGTGTGAAAGTAGCCTAAAGGTTATCCAAGCCCTATCATCAGTGATGTCTCATTGGTAAACCAATTGGAGATCTGAAGAAGTAGCAATGAAGTAACAAAGTCCCCACCGTGAAGACGTGCCGCATTACCTGATGAGCTCTGCTCCATCTGTCGGTCTCGCTCCTCTTCTGTCTGCTCTTTTTGGGCGGATAATAAGTCATTTACCAGATCTTCAGTTTCCTTGTAATTATCTCCCGATGTTAAGATTTTACTCGTGACAGTTTCTTTTACTAGTCTTCGATTGAATCCCATCTGTAGTACATTCTGAACTACAGTAGTGTTCATGTAAACCTCATCTTCCTGGTTGTTTTCATTGCCCAACCGAATTACTGGAAAAGACAGAAAATGTCATTAGAGAAATCAGGGTGCATTTATGAGTGAGATTGGTTGCGGTTATTACTGCCATACATCTGAATGGGCCTCTTCTGCACAGCATGCATTCACATTAGAGTTGAGCGAACTTGCTCGTAACGAGCACTGTACTGCTCGGATCCCCTGCGCTTGAATGGCCGCAGGCATCCGGATCCGTCCTCCTCACCCGACGATCCGGATGGCTGCGGCCATTCAAGCGCAGGGGATCCGAGCAGTACAGTGCTCGTTACGAGCACATTCGCTCAACTCCAATTCAGATGCATGGACCACTCTGCTGTGTGTTACCAAAGCAGTGTACGTTAATTACAACAGAACCTATGGCAGTTTACAAAAACTAAGCATATGAGGATCTCAGAGGAAAGAAATGTAACAGGACTGACTGCGTTCTATAAGATGCACAAGGCACAATATAGATAGGCATCTACACCTCTATATGACATGCTGGTAGCTTTCCCGGCATATACTCCCAACAAGTCCACCTGAATGCTATGAATACAGTCTTATTCTGAACAGACTGTTCACTGTAGGCAACACTTAGCCAAGAAAAGTAGACGTGTATTCAGTTGTGAAAGGTTTAATTAAAAAGAACACATATCACCAATATGACAGGTTTTTGGACCAATCATTCAAGGGGTTATACCAACACAACTTCACTGTCTGAATGGCAGGAGCCCGAAAGCTAGGTGCCCGCCCATCACTGACGCAGGAACCTGTGTTCCCTGTTTGAATGGAAGAGTGGAGTGATCAGCAGGGACCCCAGACAACCAGACACAGGATTAAGAGAAGTGGACAGGGGATAAGTTGTTGTAATGAGACAACCCATCTAAAGGGACAATCGAAGAAAATACACACAGAGGGGGGAGATTTATGAAACTGGTGTAAAGGAGAACCGGCTTAGTTGCCCATAGCAACCAATCAGATGCCATCATCAAATTTCCAAAGGAGCTGTGAAAAATGAAAGGTGGAATCTGATTGGTTGCTATGGGCAACTAAGCCAGTTCTACTTTACACCTCTTTTCCTTTGATCAGATATGGTTTTATATTGCTGTCAAAACTGGGAAACAGCAGCCTCCCTCCCTGCTTTGTCTGCTCCTTATCTGTAAAAAGGGACCAGGAGAAGTTGTTCTCATGAATGAATACGACAGGTATTTTCTTCTAAAAGCTGCAAAGCAATGAGTAATAGGATATGTAGTTCAATTGGGCGATAAGTGAGAACATTACTATAGCGGCTTCTCAAATTTGGGTCATGAGGAAGTAGAAGGGGCTAAAATGGTTAAAGGAAAAAAAAAAAAAAAAAAAAAAAAAAAAAAACTTGTCTTAGTCTTTACTCATACAAGGTTTGTAACTGAGCTCTGAACAGTTCTCGTTCCTTTCTCTGGAAAGAAAATAATTATACGGTACTTACTTGGGGGATATTGAGCTTCGTTGTTTGGTGTTTCAGAAGAGGACAACAGCTAGAAGAGGGGAAATGGAAAAAAAAAAAATATAAGATAAATGGTGAACAACCACGTGACCACACAATGCAGTCTGGATTCCATTTTCAGGCCAAAAATAGGAGACTGATTTTTTGGAAAAATTGAAATGTACAATGGTATAAAGCAAACTTGACTTTACCTGATCTAGAAGATGCGGATATCTATCCTGAATATCCGTGACAAAACTCTGACCTTTCACACTTAGTAAATATTCACATCTGGAGGAAAAAGAGAAAAATAAAAAAAAAGTTCATGCCAACTGTAAAACAACAAAGATATAATCCTATCATGGAGTTACAAAACCAAGCTCTCAGTTTCCAATATCTGCCCTCGGCTAGGCTTGCATTTGCCGCTCAAAACTCTCAAGATGTTAATATCCATATCATTTCTTTAAAGGGGCTGTCCCATCTCACCGCCGACATGGGACTAAGTGCAGTCTCCCGGCGGCAGAGTTATGGAGAAAGCATAGCTTGCTGTCCACCCATTCAACGCAATGAAAGTTAAGGAAACAAGAACGCGATGGCTGGCTTGGCGCCTTCTGTAAGACCAGCCAAATGGGGGGGGGGGGGGGGGGGGGGGGGCAGCATCTGATCGGCGGGGGTCCGACACCCGGGGCTAGTATCACTGGCCTGGGCGGGGCTAAGCTCATTTCACATGAATGGAGTTTAGCCACGCCCAGGCCCGTGATACTACTCGTGACGTCACTACCCTGTGGTAAACACAGAAGGCCGCGGCGCTCCTGCAGTGCTGCTGCCTTCTCAAACAGCTGATCGGCGGGGGCCCCGGGTGTCGGACCCCCGCCGATCAGATGCTGATGATCTATCCAGAGGATAGATCATCAGTTTTTAAAAACTGCAGAACCCCTTTAACTTTCAAACTGAGATTTTATTTTTTTTTATTATTTATAACAATTTATAAAGTAAAGGCAGGCATACCTGGGAAACCACTTTGCATGTTCAACCCAAGGATCATCTCCAGATTCCCAGCACCTTAAACCGCCATCACAACAAAAGCACTTGACATCATCATTCCGACCTATGTATAAAAAAATAAAATCTGAATTAACCCTTTCAGTGCAAAGTACATACACTTTAAAGGCCATGTATAGTCTGACCCTGCAGTACCTACCAACATAGTAAAAGCCGGCTTCTGCCAATTTTTTCGGTGTCACCGGGATGTTAACGGGCCAGTTCAGAAAGGTTTTGAGTCTTGACGAGGTGGTCTGCATGCTGACATTGGAAACGCTGCACCTCAACGAGGGTCTTGCGCTGTTGCTCACAAATGGGCAATTTGGAAAGTGTCTGCGGTGCTCGGCCATGGCATTGTCGTTAGGTTCCCAATTATTTAACTTCCCATCACAAGCAAAACAGGCAACTTTATCTCCAGGCCCAACATAGTAAAATCCGGCTTTAGCGAGGTCGGACGGAGCGAGAAAGGATAGAGACCAATTTGTATAAGTGCCCAGCCTGGCTTCCTCCGTGTACATATAGGAGCTGTCGCTGCTTCTTTGGTGAGACATGTCTTCCACTGCCCTCGATGTAACTGCATCATGAGGAAAACTCAGGTGAGAACCGCTGAAGTACCCGGTTTCTTCTTCAGAATGCGTCTGATTAGGAGGGGAGAAGGCAGAATATAAAGACGCCCCGAGATTTAAGGTGGAGACGTTCTGGATAAAACTACAGCTTGGATAGAGCTTCTTGTGCTTCTCGATCGCATTGTCTCCCTTCTTCCAGTTATCGAGCATCAGGCCGCAGCTGAAGCATTTCACCTTGTCATCTATGCCGAGGTAATAAAAGCCGGCCTTAGCCAGGCTGCGTTCCGATACCGGCGGATTCACCGGATACTTGGAGAAAGTGGAAAATCTGTACAGTTCACAAGACGGGTCCATGCCGATAGTATTCTTAATACTCGCTGAAGATTTCAGCAGAACGTTCAAAAACGTGCTATTGTTTAATTCTTGCATTTTGTTATTTAAAAAAATAAGGAGGGTGGGGAAGTCTCTCTGGGAGGCAGCTCTGCACAAAGTGTTACGTGTGCCCGACTACAATTAAGATGTCAACCTATCTGCCATGAAGTAGCAATAATATCTCTAGCTCCTGTACATAGTGCGGTGTGCTGACACCATGGGGGAAGATTTATCAGGACTGGCATATCTACACGCCCGTCTTGATCTCCCTATGCGGACGTGAAATGTCTCTTAATACATTAGGCTCATCACTTCCCTGAAGTCTACGTCAGCCAGGCGCTGGCACAGACTTCAGCTATAGCTTCTGCCAGTTTCTGGTATAAATTATTGTAAATCCGACAGGCCGCACAAAGCCGCTCCGCTTTTATAACCACTTCAGGAAAGTGGCGAGAAGTCTAAAAAGCTGCAAATTATAGAGCACATATAGTGTGTGTCAGATTTTTATACACCACATAGTGGCATACAGGCTTAGTATATGTCCCTTCCTTAGCATTATAAGCCCTCTCCTGTGACGGCAGACATGGGGACCACAAGGTCATTTCTAAATGCCACAACCTGACATGCAGCCAACATAATATTCCACTGACACAAGCATAACGTAAGCAGATCAGCTAAAACAAGATAAGAAAAAAAAGTTACGGTGGAAAATAACTTGCTAGTTTCCTAGAGCTAGATATCTTGAAGCGAGCTATAGCTGATAAATGGCTACCCATTGATGAATGTGCAAAACCGCCTCCCAGAGAGGACTTCCCCTCCATGGGGAGGCCTCTAGCCCTGCATGATACTTCTTGTGACAACACCGTAAAAAAATTATAGCGCCAATCAGCGCTAATGAAGTCTTCACAACCTGCAAGAGAAAAAGAAAAAAGTACTTAATGGGGGTCTCTCGGAGATAACTATCCTGAGCCACCAGTTCGATCCCTCACCCGCTGGGTGCTTACTGGCTGCAGCGGTAAATTGTGTAAACCCAAAAAAGTAACAAGAACCAGGATTTAATAATTCAATATATCTTTATTCCATGATTCTCATGAAAACACACACTGCTCTGAATCATTCCTTATGGAACTCATATAGCTGGTATTATAGCTGCTTTGAGTTTACTATTTGGTCATTTTTTATTCATTTTTATTGACTAATTCTTGTCTTGTTGTTTGTCCTCTCCTCCGTTATATCCTTCTGCTTCTACTTTACAGATAGGTCTGCCTTTGTCCTAAATACTGCCCTGGGACACCGTGCCCTTCTAACCATTGGCAAATATTATTAATATGAATTGATTTTTTAAAGATTTTATAAAAAGATTTAAAAAATTATATATATATAAAAAATATTTTCTATATACCGTATATAGGTAGTTCTAATTATGTGTGAACTCTATGGAATATGGATTGACAGATTTTATATATGCATTTATGTATGATGGAATATGGATAGAATGTGTCCGCTGCAGGGAGGACCTGTTATATGGAGACTGAGGTTGGAGGTAGGAGGACTTGGGAGGGTGTGTTACAATTGAATGATGCTTTATCACACTTTATACCAGCGTTGTGCATATTTGTGCATGTGTTCCACACTGGAACCCACGTTGACAGAGAGATGGACCTGTGAGGCCGAGGGTGGGCCTGTAGGAATGGAGATCATGAGGAGACATGAGGTACAGAGAGGAGATGTGGATAATAAGCAGCAGCTCTTGTCTGCAGTCTCCATTACCACAGTCTGTCCTGTCCGTCCTCTGTCCTTCACGTCTCCTCATGAACTATATTCCTACAGATTCAGCTGGAGATCTTATCTATATTCAGGATCATAACCCCTGACAAGCAGAACAGAGGAGGATGAGGCAGCTCTTTACCTCAGTTTTGTGAAGTAACTTGTCTTCCTGTGTGATTAGGACAGGTTTTGTGTGTACTAATAGGACGACGGCCATTTTATTCCCCCTGATGCTCCCCAGACAATATGAGCCGTTATAACTAATGAAAGGTATTTGGGCATATATTTATAATAAAGTAATATTTACATCTTCATTGTCTTAATTCCCGGAGAACCCCTTTATTTGTGTTAATATAATAGGTATAATTCCTCTTTGAAATATTTCCAGGTTGTGTCCTTGGGATGGGCTGTACACGTTCCAGAGTGGAAAGCAGCAACGTCACTTCCAGTTAATGGCGTGGAGCACAAGGAGACAATCTAATGTATAGATACCTTTTTGGTGGGTTCAACAGGGGTTTTATGTTTAGTGTGATTCCACTGATCTATAAGCACCTTATTTCCACCATGCTTTACCCCCTGAGCTTAGAGCTAAACGCACGTCGGGCTCTGTCGGTCGGTATGGTAACTTTATCACTTGCATTACATCTGGGCGTTTTCTATTTAGCCCATGTTTATTCTCCTATTTGGTTAGTTGCACTTTATGAATTACACTCCCAGTTTTATATTACCTGGCTAGGTTTATTTACTTGGCATTGAATATCTATTATATTACCTGTACCGCCCATGTATGTTCCCTGTCACGGCTATTGGTCTTACGTATCCCATGTACCACCACGGATTTAATTAATTTTTTTTTTTAATTGTGTGTTTTTATTAGAATCATGATATAAAGATATATTGATTTATTAAATCCCGGTTCTTGTTACTTTTTTGGGGTTTATATAACTGGTGGGCAATTCTGGGTAGATGGTTTCTATTTTGCCCAATTTCCTTATCGGTGTATATAGCGGTGAATTGTAGGTAAACTGCTGCAGCCAATCACAGCCCTCAGCGGTACACTAGGGGGACAGGGACTGGCTGCAGTAGTCACAAGTCATGTACCTGCACCGTCATCTTTATGCATATGGAAACAGACTGGAGACAGAACAAACCAGAATGAGGAGTGCCTCTTTTTAACATAGTTTGGGGCATTGGTACACACCTCAAGACACACAGCTCTTCCAAGCAACTCAGCTCCAGCACCGACCGCCCTGTCCCTTGTGGACCTGAAGTGTGATGTCCACTACTGCAGTCAGTCACTGGTCTCAGCAGCAACATGTCCCCAAGCAGCACACGACTGCTGAGGCCTGTGATTGGCTGCAGCAGAGCATGTGATGACAGAACAGACATCACACTTCTGTCCACAGGGCACCAGAAGCAGAGGGGACAGGACGGTCAGCACTGGAACAAAGCAGCTTGGAAGAGGCGGTCATCTTTTTCTTTACTGTAAACCATTCCAGCCCTTTGGTTAAGGAGGTCGGACATTACCCCCTTTTTTTTTTTTACCCCAAAGTTTCTTTATTCCTTCATTGCATAAAAAGAAATATAATATATAAACAAAAATATATACATATATAATAAAAAAATATATGTACAATAATAACAATAAAAAAAATATCTAATAAAAATATATATATATACACACACACACACACATATATATATACACACACACATACACATCTCAAAAAACAGAAGCACTAAAACAACGAGGTGCAAGCCCAAAAGTAATAAGCCATTACCCAAAATACAAGAAAAAAAAAAAAGCAGCACCCCAAGAAAAAAAGTCCTTTATTCACCCATGTGGTAACAGCAACGCTTCAGCTCAGCAATAGGGCCTTTCTCAAGCTCATCTAATACCACAAGCCAACATTGCAGCAGATTTAATAGATAAAATGCACCAAAAACTCTACTACACCAGGCAGAGATGAATCCGACTTACAACGGCCTCTCAAGGACCATCCTACGTTGAATACAGCCTCCGGTTATGATGACGCATCCTCCAGCAGCAATCAGCAAAGCACACGATTGGATGGAGTATCTAGCCAATCAGCACGCACCTTTCACAGCTCATGTGATTGGCTGAGAGACCACAGCCATTCAGAGCCTTCATCTGAGTTCTCCTACAGCCAATAAGCAACCTTGTTTCACAGGTGAATGCTGATTGGCTGAATACTGTACACCAAAAGATACGGTGGCGGCAAGAGTGGCAAACAGCGCAGTATTGTACACACAGCATCCGCTCCGTCTACACCCTCAGGACCATCCTCTGCCAGGACACAGCGCCAGCAGTCACACCCCCATCATCTAACAGTTATCCGCTATCTACCGGATGGGACATTACTTGTCCTAACCAGAACAGCCCATTAACTTGTCATTTATGTCATAAGCTCCAATGGGGACAAGGATAGTGTTGAGTGAACTTGTGTTTTCAAGTCCAGCGTACAAGGTTCAGGTTATCTAAGAATTCCTTTACGGATTCTACTACCACGATGGTCCTTGATAGCGGAATCCTTAGATAACCCGAAACTTGTACGCCAAACTTAGTTCGCTCAACACTAGACAAGGTCTAAGCTGGGTACATGTGCCCCGGAGAGTACACACTGTATACAATCTCTGGATGTGTAAGAACTTTTGTATAATATATATATATTCCATGTGTGCATGTATATAGAGTTCATGTGTGTGCAGACTGTATACAGCTGTATACTCACAGAGGTGTGTGATGTACTGTCTGTATGTACTGTACAATACAGTGGTCCTTCAAGATACAATATTAATTGGTTCCAGGAAGACCATTGTATGTTGAAACCATTGTAAGTTCAGTAATCGGTTCCAAAGCCCCAAAATGTCATCCAAGATAAGAGAAAATGAAGATTTAAGAAAAATAAGCAGATAACTAAGACAGATAAGACAAGTCCTTACATATAACAGTCAGGAATAGCTGATAACTAACAAGTAATAGAGATATTTTACCAGAGAAGTGGCCTTGATTAGTTGGATCTGATTCTGGGACATTGTATGTTGAGTCTAGTTTCTACTTACGATGGGTCAGAAAAGACCATTGTATAGAAAATATTGTATCACTGTATATGTATAGTCTGCAGGTATATACAGTAAACATGTATATAGTGCATGTATGTATGTGCAGGAATATACAGTACATCTGTATAGACTGTGCATATATTATATATATATGTAAAATGTTATAATGTCGCAGACAGCAGGTCCATCCGGTAAGGTAGGTGCAGGAAGTAACTTACCTGTAGACTTTGCTGGCTGCCTCACATAGTTACCCAGGATTCCAGTATAACATAAAATACATGATTTTTCAGAAGAAGAAGTTACAACCTTGTGCACAGTTTATATACGCACACTTCTATACCCGGACGTTACCGTAACTATCGTTTCCGCCCATAGACACGCCTCCGGGGAGGGGCAAAATTTGTCATGATACACTATAATTTAAGATGTCTCCTCATTACAATATGACCACCGAAGGAGACGTTCATTGGCACCTGAGGAACCCTGCACGCCGAGGACCCCTTCGCCAACCCGCAGTATTAGCTACAACATTCTCCTCACTGCCTCACACCAGGCTGCGCCATTTTAGGAAGAGTTCCTGTTCCCAGCGGCCATTATCGCATCTCCTCTTTCTCTCTCAGCGCTCCCCACATATATTTATTATTTTCCACACGGTTTCCCCGCGCTGTCCTCTTCGGTTTGGCTTCCTACACCGGGAATGAACGCGAAGAAGCAGGACTCTGCTCGTTCTCACACTTACCTCAGCGCGAAATGGCTTCCTTCGCCGTTGGAGCAATCCATTTCACTCTACAGCAGGGGTGCGATGCGGTCTGGAAGATCTTATTTTTATGTCGGTGATTTTTAGATATATATATATAACTTTCAAATTTTTGAAATTGTTGTTTTTTTTCTTCATTATGGGAAGTGTAATTAGCGTGATATACATAGTTAGTGGGTTGTATAAAACCTTACGTGGCAGCCGAGGAGGGGGAAGTACAGTGGAAAGTCCCTTCTGTGAGGTTTGGAATTTCCCAATGCCTGCCTGCCTGTCTGTCAGCTGTCCTACGTGTGATAAATGCAGGGAGTGACCTCTGAGTCATCAGAACTGCCCAATCAGGAATTCCCTGGCAGACCGTTTCTTAGGGCTTGTTCACATGAACGCGTTGTGTTTTGTGGTCTGCCAATTGCGGATCTGCAAAACACGGATGCCGCCCGTGTGGCGGACAAGAATAGGACATAATCTATAATACATAATCTATAATTTGTGCAGGGCAACAGATGCAGACAACACATGGGAGTGCTGTCCGCATCTTTTGCGGCCCCGGTCCTCGGATGCGGAACCAAACCATGGTCGTGTGAATGAGCCCTTAGTGTTCATGCACACGACCGTATGTATTTTGCAGTCCGCAAAAAATACGGATGACATCCGTGTGCATTCCGTATTTTGCGTAACGGAACAGTTGGCCCCTAATAGAGCAGAACTATCCTTCGGACAATAATAGGACATCTTCTATTTTATTGCGGAACGGACATACGGAATGCACACGGAGTACCATTGAAATGAACGGTTCTGCATATGGTCCGCAAAAAAAATGGAACGCACACTGAAAGAAAATACGTTTGTGTGCACGAGCCCTTATTCTTACATTTTCACGTAATACCCCGTTTCTTCTTGCTGACTTAATCATGAGGAAGAAGTTCTCAGTACTGCAATAAGTTGCTCTGAGCTGTCATGCACACGACCATATGTATTTTGCGGTCCATAAAAAAACGGATTCGCAAAAAATTCAGATGAGGTCAGTATTCTGTGGAACAGAAGAGATGGCCCCTAATAGAACAGTACTACCCACAATAGTGGACATGTTCTATTTTTTTTGGTACAGAAATATGTAAACGGAATGCACACGGAATAACTTCCGTTTTTTTTGTGTGGACCCATTACAATGAATGGTTACGTATATGGTGCGCAAAAAAAAAAGCGGAACGGACATGGAAAGAAAATGGCATCAAAGTGGGCAGGCTGTGCTTTCTTTGCTGATTTGAATAAGTAGCTCCGCTGGACATATTCAGCAGGTTTCAGGTCTTTAATATAATCAATATCCGATTGACGGGTCCAACATCCGCAAAACCTGCAGATCAGCTGGTAGAAGAGGGGAGCTCCATGAGCGTCACAGCATTTTTCTTCCCTGCCTTCCTTGAGCCGTAATTCTTTTATTTTTCAGTTCACTTATTTTTTGCAGGACAGGTTGTACTTTCTAATTCCACCATTTAATACGTCATACAATGTAGTGGGAAGCGGTGGAAAAAATTCTAAATGGGGTGGAATTGGAAAAAGAAACACAATTCCACCACCGTTTTGCGGGTTTTGTTCCCACAGTATTCTGTTTGAGGCGAAACTGACCTCTGTTCATTCTATGGGTCAGTACGATTAGAACGATACCACATACAGTACAGACCAAAAGTTTGGACACACCTTCTCATTCAAAGAGTTTTCTGTATTTTCATGACTATGAAAATTGTAGATTCACACTGAAGGCATCAAAGCTATGAATTAACACATGTGGAATTATATACTTAAAGGGTTTCTGTCACCAGTTTTGGGCATATAAAACAGGATGACATTTGCAATGTGCAAATGTCACCTGATGCCCAAACTGGTGATCATTTTTTTACTGGTGCCCCCGTTTTTGAAATAAATCAACTTTTGTCGTATGCAAATGAAGCTTACTAGGTGCAAGGGGCGGTAACCCTGCACCTAGTAAGCGCCGTTTCCCTACCTTTATTCACGCCCCCTTTGTTGTGATGGACAGGGCCAGGCAGCTCGCTCTATCTGCTCCTGGCCCTGTCCGTGCTGAAAATCCCGCGCCTGCGCCGTTCGGACTTCATTCGGCGCAGGCGCAGTGAGTGCCGATTGCTGCCGGGCTCCCGGCTTCCTCACTGCGCCTGCGCCGCCTTCTCTTCTGGGTGTTCTGTGACGTCATCGGCGCAGGCGCAGTGAGGAAGCCGGGAGCCCGGCAGCAATCGGCACTCACTGCGCCTGCGCCGAATGAAGTCCGAACGGCGCAGGCGCGGGATTTTCAGCACGGACAGGGCCAGGAGCAGATAGAGCGAGCTGCCTGGCCCTGTCTATCACAACAAAGGAGGCGTGAATAAAGGTAGGGAAACGGCGCTTACTAGGTGCAGGGTTACCGCCCCTTGCACCTAGTAAGCTTCATTTGCATACCACAAAAGTTGATTTATTTAAAAAACGGGGGCACCAGTAAAAAAATAATCACCAGTTTGGGCATCAGGTGACATTTGCACATTGCAAATGTCATCCTGTTTTATATGCCCAAAACTGGTGACAGAAACCCTTTAACAAAAAAGTGTGAGACAACTGAAAATATGTCTTATATTCTAGGTTCTTCAAAGTAGCCACCTTTTGCTTTGATTACTGCTTTGCACACTCTTGGCATTCTCTTGATGAGCTTCAAGAGGTAGTCACCTGAAATGGTTTTCACTTCACAGGTGTGCCCTGTCAGGTTTAATAAGTGGGATTTCTTGCCTTATAAATGGGGTTGAGACCATGAGTTGTGTTGGGCAGAAGTCAGGTGGATACACAGCTAATAGTCCTACTGAATAGACTGTTAGAATTTGTATTATGGCAAGAAAAAAGCAGCTAAGTAAAGAAGAACGAGTGGCCATCATTACTTTAAGAAATGAAGGTCAGTCAGTCCGAAAAATTGGGAAAACTTTGAAAGTGTCCCCAAGTGCAGTCGCAAAAACCATCAAGCGCTACAAAGAAACTGGCTCACATGAGGACCGCCCCAGGAAAGGAAGACCAAGAGTCATCTCTGCTGCGGAGGATAAGTTCATCCGAGTCACCAGCCTCAGAAATCGCAGGTTAACAGCAGCTCAGATTAGAGACCAGGTCAATGCCACACAGAGTTCTAGCAGCAGACACATCTCTACAACAACTGTTAAGAGGAGACTGTGTGCAGCAGGCCTTCATGGTAAAATAGCTGCTAGGAAACCACTGCTAAGGACAGGCAACAAGCAGAAGAGACTTGTTTGGGCTAAAGAACACAAGGAATGGACATTAGACCAGTGGAAATCTGTGCTTTGGTCTGATGAGTCCAAATTTGAGATCTTTGGTTCCAACCACCATGTCTTTGTGAGACGCAGAAAAGGTGAACGGATGGACTCTACATGCCTGGTTCCCACCGTGAAGCATGGAGGAGGAGGTGTGATGGTGTGGGGGTGCTTTGCTGGTGACACTGTTGGGGATTTATTCAAAATTGAAGGCATACTGAACCACCATGGCCACCACAGCATCTTGCAGCGGCATGCTATTCCATCCGGTTTGCGTTTAGTTGGACCATCATTTACTTATCAACAGGACAATGACCCCAAACACACCTCCAGGCTGTGTAAGGGCTATTTGACCAAGAAGGAGAGTGATGGGGTGCTATGCCAGATGACCTGACCTCCACAGTCACCAGACCTGAACCCAATCGAGATGGTTTGGGGTGAGCTGGACCGCAGAGTGAAGGCAAAAGGGCCAACAAGTGCTAAGCATCTCTGGGAACTCCTTCAAGACTGTTGGAATATCATTTCAGGTGACTACCTCTTGAAGCTCATCAAGAGAATGCCAAGAGTGTGCAAAGCAGTAATCAAAGCAAAAGGTGGCTACTTTGAAGAACCTAGAATATAAGACATATTTTCATTGTTTCACACTTTTTTGTTAAGTATATAATTCCACATGTGTTAATTCATAGTTTTGATGCCTTCAGTGTGAATCTACAATTTTCATAGTCATGAAAATACAGAAAACTCTTTGAATGAGAAGGTGTGTCCAAACTTTTGGTCTGTACTGTACATACAAGCTACAATCTGAGACATTCCAGGGAACAGAATATTTAAAGGGGTTATCCAATAATATGAACTGCACCCCTATAAGCCAGACCCCCACACAGCGAATATACTTACGCCGCTCCTGGTCCCCGCACCACTGCTGCTGTTTCTCCCCATGGGCCTATGCCCACATTTGGGGGGTGTGGCAGGTAGCTGCCCTGCAGGTGACGCTAGGGAGGCTCCCCCCTGAAACCGGATGTTTTCATCCACTCACGGGGAGAAGCGGGGTAAGCATATTCCCTGTGAGGGCAGTTTAAAGTATTGGATAACCCCCTTAAAGCTGCTGTGATTCCGCTACTGCAGTAAGATCTCACACTGCGCAGAGCCACAGATGTAGCAGAGCTAAAACGACTCTGATAATACATGACACAGAGTTACCTCATAACATTTTATGACAAACTATTGAAATACATTGAAAGATTTAGTAACCTTTTGTGCCATTTTTTACTTAACCTGTTACCCATCACGTTTAGCTCAGCTGCACCTGTATACTTCTACTTCAAAATGGCTCCTGAGATGGAGACACTGCTGCAGGCCTAAAGGTAATAACAGTGCTTGTAACAGCTGAACCAGCACTTATCACAGGGACACCCCCTGATACATACACTCACCGGCCACTTTATTAGGTACACCTGTCCAACTGCTCGTTAACACTTAATTTCTAATCAGCCAATCACATGGCGGCAACTCAGTGCATTTAGGCATGTAGACATGGTCAAGACAATCTCCTGCAGTTCAAACCGAGCATCAGTATGGGGAAGAAAGGTGATTTGAGTGCCTTTGAACGTGGCATGGTTGTTGGTGCCAGAAGGGCTGGTCTGAGTATTTCAGAAACTGCTGATCTACTGGGATTTTCACGCACAACCATCTCTAGGGTTTACAGAGAATGGTCCGAAAAAGAAAAAACATCCAGTGAGCGGCAGTTCTGTGGGCGGAAATGCCTTGTTGATGCCAGAGGTCAGAGGAGAATGGGCAGACTGGTTCGAGCTGATAGAAAGGCAACAGTGACTCAAATTGCCACCCGTTACAACCAAGGTAGGCAGAAGAGCATCTCTGAATGCACAGTACGTCGAACTTTGAGGCAGATGGGCTACAGCAGCAGAAGACCACACCGGGTGCCACTCCTTTCAGCTAAGAACAGGAAACTGAGGCTACAATTTGCACAAGCTCATCGAAATTGGACAGTAGAAGATTGGAAAAACGTTGCCTGGTCTGATGAGTCTCGATTTCTGCTGCGACATTCGGATGGTAGGGTCAGAATTTGGCGTCAACAACATGAAAGCATGGATCCATCCTGCCTTGTATCAACGGTTCAAGCTGGTGGTGGTGGTGTCATGGTGTGGGGAATATTTTCTTGGCACTCTTTGGGCCCCTTGGTACCAATTAAGCATCGTTGCAACGCCACAGCCTACCTGAGTATTGTTGCTGACCATGTCCATCCCTTTATGACCACAATGTACCCAACATCTGATGGCTACTTTCAGCAGGATAATGCGCCATGTCATAAAGCTGGAATCATCTCAGACTGGTTTCTTGAACATGACAATGAGTTCACTGTACTCAAATGGCCTCCATAGTCACCAGATCTCAATCCAATAGAGCATCTTTGGGATGTGGTGGAACGGGAGATTCGCATCATGGATGTGCAGCCGACAAATCTGCGGCAACTGTGTGATGCCATCATGTCAATATGGACCAAAATCTCTGAGGAATGCTTCCAGCACCTTGTTGAATCTATGCCACGAAGAATTGAGGCAGTTCTGAAGGCAAAAGGGGGTCCAACCCGTTACTAGCATGGTGTACCTAATAAAGTGGCCGGTGAGTGTACATTGATAGTCTTATGAATATAACTTTCTAATAAAGTGTGATTTTATGGAAACGTCAACCAGAAGTGACAACCTGCTGTAATCAGAGTTTCGATCACCAAGTAACCATGCCTCAAAGTGGAGGGCGTACTCCAATACACCATTAAACTGACATGTAAGAAACCGCTTCCCATAACTTCCTTATATGAAAATCAGTTTATTATGTGAGTTATGGGAAAAAGCAATAAAAAATAGTTATAATATAATAAAAAGTTCAAAATCAGTTAAATTGCTGTACCATAAATATATTTCTGAAGGATATATCCTGTAGAAAACAAAAAACGGATCCTGTGCATCAGTTATGGACATTTGGCATTAGTCTGAGCAATTTCCGTCTGAGGTCCGTTTTCAGTGGTTTTACCTCAAAATAAGGATCTCAAATGGATACCAAATGTGCATAACTGATCCATTTTCTTATTTTTTTTTCTGTATTTGAGATGATCAGAAGAACAGAAAAATTACGGTGATGTGAACTTTTCCTAACCCTGCTATATCCAACAGTTCCATAGACCGTGAAAAGAGCACTAGTGGGCATGCTTGACCACTGCTCCCTGCAGAGGGCGGACCGACCGCTGTTTTCTATTATCAGTGGGTTCAGACTCTGGACACAAACCGCAGCTCTTCTGTCCAGCTAATTCTCAGTATTTGCTACATCTCGGCCGGACCCCATTATAGTTAATAGGGCCAGGAAGGCATGTGCATTGGCAGGCAGTGCCGGAGAACAGCCTTCCAGAATTGCTGTTGCAGTTGTGAAACTAGCCTTACTGGAATACCCATACATGTTGCATTGGCAGTCCGTGACCACTGCCATCTTCCTCCACCTGGAGTCCTCCTGCTCTGTTTTCCCAGTGACTCATTCTTCCCAAGTCCCTCTTCTCCTATATATCAATCTGCTTAGCTCTTCCTCTAGAACAAGCTGCTTGCATTGCATTTTCATGGTGACCGCTGCCCTTTAAAGAGGACCTCTCCCCTCTCCTGACATGCCTGTTTTATTACCTTCATGCATTCCCCATGTAATAAGAATTCTGGAACATCTATTCTTATGTCTCTATGTTGTGCCATTCCTTTATTATTTGCACTAGAAGTTATGAATGAATTGCTATTTGCCTTCAGTAAAGGAACAGAGTGGAGGTGACCAGTTGGGGGGGGTGTGTGTACCTGCGCAGACTGACTCTAGCCAATCAGTGCTGCCATGTTCAGTCTGTGCAGGTACACGCCCCAACTTGTTACCTCCCCTCTGTTCCCTTACTGAAGGCAAATAGCAATTCATTCATAACTTCTAGTAGAAATAATAAAGGAATGACACAACATACAGTCATAAGAATAGATGTTCCAGAATTGTTATTACATGGGGAATGTATGAAGCTATTAAAACAGGCATGTCAGGAGAAAGGTGAAAGGTCCTCTTTAAAGGGAGTCTTTCACCTAATCTGAGCGTTATAAACTGTTCAGATCAGGCTATAGACTCCTTTCCATATATCACAACTGTACCTTTATTATAGATGTCACCCGGCGATATCTCTGAAAAAATACTTTTATAACTTATGCTAATTAGTTTGTGCAAGTGCCCAGGGGCGGCGTTATTGCAGATGGAGCCCAGGCCCCTGGGCGATTTGCACTCCAAACCCCTCCTATTCCACTGCTCCGGCCCGCCCTCGTTTATTATAATTACATCCTCCGCGTCACAAATCCAGCGCTTGCGCCGCTCATCCTGTGCCCGGCGCCTGCGCACTTCTCTAGAGCAAGGGCTTTTAGTGCGCATGCGCCAATCTGTTCTTCACAATCCAGCCGGGCACAGGATGAGCGGCGCAAGGGCTGGATTTGTGAACAGGAGGACGTAATTATAATAATCGAGGGCGGGCCGGAGCAGTGGAATAGGAGGGGTTTGGGCTCCATCTGCAATAACGCCGCTTCCGGGCACTTGCACAAACGAATTAGCATAAGTTATAAAAGTATTTTTTCAGAGATATCGGCGAGGGACACCTATAATAAAGGTACAGTTGTGATATATGGAAAGGAGTCTATAGCCTGGTCTGAGCAGTCTATAACGCTCAGATTAGGTGAAAGATTCCCTTTAAAGGGAACCTGTCATCTCCGAAACACCCCCTGAACTAGAGTAAGCGGTGTATAGAGTAAGTGATGCTGAATCAGAATATGTAAGTTTTATCTTCATACTCACTTCCATTCTGACGCTGTGCTTCCACAAACCAGCAGTAAAATACATTGAGAGGACTCTTCTTTGAGTCCTCTCCATTATGTGAGTGAGTACTGGAGTCCAGTGAGTGCATTTACTGCTGGTTTGTGGGAGCACAGCGTCAGAATGGAAGCGAATATGAAGATACAACTTACATAACCGGACTCGACTTCACTTACACTATACAACGCTTACTCTAGTTCAGGGGGTGTTTCGGAGATGACAGGTTCCCTTTAAGGCATAACGACCGTACCCTTTTTGTTAATTGTTGTGATGATGTTGGTCAATGAACATTTGATTTTCTGCTATGCAGCCCAATAATGTTTGTGTCCTTACTCACAAATAGCAGGAAGAAAGAGAAGATTGCATAAGAGCAGAGGCAAACCATGCGGACCTATTGAATCAGGCTTATTGTATCATTGTGGATATGCAGCTAACGAAGCGTCTTTGAAAGCTCTGTTGTTGGCTCTAAACGGACAATTCACTCTCCTGTCTGAATAACATTGGCTTCCTGATCTCATCCTGATGTGGACAGTCATCAGGTCCTTCAGGTCATCTCTGGAATCTGCAGTTAACCAGATGATTTTTTTTTCTGTTGACCCTGTAAGCAAATCCCTCCTGGATACCACAGACAGGACATTGTATTGTTTCCAGATCCTGTCAGAATTCCCCCAATTCCACTGCCAAAAATGACACAGCTTTTCCGCAGGCTTTTGAACTAAATAAGCCAATGTCTCATTTTGAGCGGTGATTTTAACCCCTTCTTGCAAATGAAGGTACGATCAAGTCCTAACTGTAGTCTTCTAGCCCCGATCTGTACCCACACGTTTACCCACGGGCTCCTGTCAGCAATCGATAGTCACCTTCCAGACATAACAGCCGAGATTGGTAAAATCTTAGATCCTACATGTTAACCCCTTAGATGCTGCAAAGTATAATGATCTTATTATTAGTTTTTTTTGTTTTTGTCCTGACGGACTGGGCCTAAGAAGGTCCCTCAAGACTGTTTTATCGTATTGGCTTTAAGCACATGCCATAGTTATGTAAGACATGCCCTTGGATTCCGACTTTTAGCTCACACCATAGTTATGCAAGGTATGTCCCTCTAGATTCCATTCTGTTTTGTAGTCCATTATATTACACATTAATAGATAAGATCAGAAGTCTCATGTTGGGGGGGAAAAAGCTAAGTAAAATTAAATACACTTAAAAAAGTTAAATGTGCATGTAGATTTTACCACAGCTTTCACCTAAATCTGCAGCATGCAATAAAATCTGCACAGTTTTTTCTTCCTGCCAACCTTGGCATACCTTCAATAGAGGCAAACTATACAACTTCTATGGGGAGCAGGGGCCAGCACTGAACTCCTCTTCCTGATGTGAAAACACTGTAATGCAGCCACCACTAGGGGGAGCTCAGTGCAAACAGAGTATAACAGTTTCTAATTCAGTCAGTTGTGAATGCAGAAATTCCTGTGCATGAAGCTCCTCCTAGTGGTGACTACAGGGAGCCAGGTTTATATTTCATGGAAAGCAAAATTTATCACTGTATTTTTGCCATTTGTCTGGTATAAGCACATTAAAGAGGTGGTCTCACTTCAGCAAATAACATTTATCATGTAGAGGAAGTTAAAGGGGTTGTCTCACTTCAGTAAGTTGCATTTATCATGCAGAGAACGTTAATACAAGGTTCTTACTAATGTATTGTGATTATCCATATTGCCTCCTCTGCTGGCTGGATTCATTTTTCCATCACATTATACACTGCTTGTTTCAATGGTTACAGACCACCCTGCAATCCATCAGTGGTGGTCGTGCTTGCACAATATAGGAAAAATCGTCAGCCTCTCTGGTGGCCGGGACCATGGGAGCACATAGGATAGTGCTTTTTCCTATATTGTGCAAGCACGACCACCACTGATGGATTGTAGGGTGGTCTGTAACCATGGAAACGAGCAGTGTATGAGGAGGTAGTATGGACAATCACAATGCATTAGTCTGCTATTTCTGCTACAGTATGTAGGGATCCTGGAGGTGCTCTGCAGTGTGTTATCTTTGGCACTTGCCGGTACTATTATCGTATTATTTGTATGCTGGCTCACCAATGTTCCCAAGAGCAGCAGTGACCTCTATGGCCATGACTTCTCCTTCACTGACGTTGTCTGTAACTGATTGCACTTCTGTTTCCATTTCCCAGTCTCTAAATACTTTGGACTTCCCCAAAATTTCATCATTGATGATGATGCCTGGGGTGCTGTTTGTCTGGGTATTGGATTGGATAGTGAACCTATAGTACAGGATATATTGAGCCCTGATGTACGGTGGAGGAGAAGGGGTGACTAGACCATGCTGAGCACAACAAGACTTGTAAATGTAATAAAAGGCTCCCAAAAACCTCCTGATCCTAGAGACTCCATCTCCCAGTCCTGGAAGCCACCTGACCGGGCCTTGTGAACTGAGCTGGTCACTGCTGGGGGTTGTCTGGAAGCCATA
Source organism: Rhinella marina (assembly GCA_900303285.1). Lineage (NCBI taxonomy): Eukaryota > Metazoa > Chordata > Amphibia > Anura > Bufonidae > Rhinella > Rhinella marina. The sequence continues at coordinate 33,149 of ONZH01004779.1, read as the reverse complement.
TTGAGATTCCTGGTTCCTCATGATGATGTTTCCAGACTGTGCTCTGCCCCCAAAAATGGGCTGTCTGTACCAACAATGAACAGTTAAAAAAAGTGTAAGTGGATCCATATAGATTACAGTGACCACATGACCAGCTCACTTATTTAAAAGTTGTAAATTCGGTGACCAAAACACTGACGAGTGAATGAGGGGGGGTTTGCCAAAACCACCTCCGTATTCTTGCACAACCCCTTCCAGTAAAAGAGGAGCTTTTTGTCGTGGTCTCTTTCTCTACATATACCCTAATAGAGAACATAATGGAGTGCTGACTATCTTTCACATGACTGTGGAGCACGGTCCGGGACAGTCTGTGAAAACCCAGACCGTGCTCATTCTGAGGGCAGGAGCGCACGGCGTCATTGGTTGCTATGACGCCGTGCGCTTCCTATGGCCGCCGCCGTCCAGTGATACTTTGTATACGAGCGTGTACAGTGTATCACTGTACTATGGCGGCTTCAGGAAGCGCACGGCGTCATAGCAACCAATGACGCTCCGGGTTTTCATGGACCGCCCCGGACCGTGCTCCACGGTCGTGTGAAAGGACCCTTAGTCATCACACACCACAGGATATTCCACAAATGTCTGAGATCAGAATCAGTCAGCAGGCGACCCCGTTGTTCTAATTCAGTCTGTCACATCCTTACAGAATAGACAAGCCGTCACATAGTCATTGTTCCGATACCATGCTGTTTTCCATAGATGGTTCGCGATCTGTATATATCCCAGTCTGAAATTTTGTAACCAAAATAGAAGATGACAAGGTTCTTCCTTCCATTCTGCAGTATGCACTTGTAAACTATCTTTGGAAGTTATTTGAGGATGATGGGAAACATGCTTGTGTGCGTCAGCAAGAGATTTCCTTATACAGTGACATAAGTATCTTGGCTTAAAGAGGACCTTTCACCTCTCCTGACATGTCTGTTTTAAAAGCTTCATCTGTTCCCCATGTAATAACAATTCTGGAACATCTATTCTTATGTCTCTATGTTGTGCCATTCCTTTATTATTTCTACTAGAAGTTATGAATGAATTGCTAGCAGCCTGCAGTAAGGGAACAGAGGGGAGGTGACCAGTTGGGGGTGTGTCCCTGCACAGTCTGACTCTATCCAATCAGTGCTGCCATTTTCAGACTGTGCAGGTACACACCCCCAACTGGTTACCTCCCCTCTGTACCCTTACTGCAGACTGCTAGCAATTCATTCATAACTTATAGTAGAAATAATAGAGGAATGGCACAACATACAGACATAAGAATAGATGTTCCAGAATTGTTATTACATGGGGAACGCATGAAGCTATTAAAATAGACATGTCAGAATTGGTGAAAGGTCCTCTTTAGGGGGTGATGTTCTTTCTGTGGCTTGTCCTGCAAGGCGCACCAAAACTTTACCTTTTAATATCATTTTACAGTAGTAAATGTTGTATGAGGACGGGTGCACTGCACCTAAGAAACACTTTCTTGGAACTCTGCTACTTTGGCTGTCATTTTTGCTTCTGCTGGGCAATCAGAGAATCAACTGGGATCGACCTTCTGGAACCTACCAGATATCAGATATAGATAGACTCAACAACATCAGCGTCACAACCCATTCTAATTGCTTTTCCTTTGCCGATCTCTATGCTAGACCTGTACCCTGTATTTACCATCTACCTAAGCTTTTATCCTGGAATACATTCTGAAAACCCTTATTTCAGGGAAAGGGTCATTGGGGTATAAACCTATAATTGTACCTGCATCCTGTAAATCTTTAGGGCTTGCTTTTGCATGGAAGGGGCCCTTGGGTTATAACCCTGTGATTTTGTGCCTGCATTCTGTACCCTGAATCTATCCTATTTCCTGTTCCCTTGTACCTGGGTGTGTATCCTGCACCCTGCTATGAAGAACAAGCAATATTCATATGAGTTCTGCATGTGTCCATTGGTTAGAATGTATTCTGATATTCTTCACTGAGCCTCTCTTCATTCTGGCAGCACTGCAAGGGTTAAACCTTCCTCTTGTTCTGCGTACAGCTGCTAAGCTGTTAATCGGCTTGCGTTATATATGCCGTGTTGTTTGTCTCGTTCTCTGCCTTAGGACTCACGCATATACGACCGTTGGAGGTTTTGCGGTCCACAAATTGTGGATCCGCAAAACATGAATACTGGTCGTGTGCGTTCCGCAAAATGTGGAATGAACAGCCTGCCCCCAATAGAACAGTCCTATCCTTGTCGATAATGCAGATAATCGGACATGTTCTATTATCTTGCGGAACGGACATAATGGTCTCTTTTTATGAATTGAATGGTTCCGCATACAGGCTGCAACAAAAAAAATGGAACAGACACATGTGCATGAGCCCTTGGTGTCAATGTTGTGCAGCAGAGCACTATGCATTCTGCAAAATGCGGATCAACATCTGTAGGAACGCTTGTTAGCGATGATCTACGTGTATAATATTGCCGCCGTTTGCTCGTTTACTGGACAATTGCAATTTCTAAGCATGTTTGAAAATCATTTGCCGGCGGCAGATCATGCTGTCTAATCTCAGTCTGCTGCCGGCAAATAGTGATTTTGTATGGAGACAAGCGATGGCATAGGGATCGCTCCTTCCCATACAGTGAAGGCGATCGCTGCATGTAATAGCAGTGGTCTTCTCCACTGACGAGCAGGCGATTGCCGGGAAAGAACGCTTCCAGCCTTAGATCACACTGTCCATTTACCTCTTATATAACATGGTCTATATCTTTTTGCAGGCCTCTGCTGCAAGGTGCTGGACTAATGCCCCATTCAGACGGCCGTATTATTGCGGGTCTGCATTATTGCGGACCGGCAATAATACGGGGGCCGCCCGGCGTGTGTTCCGCATGGGGCGTTAGTCACGGCCTCCAGGAGCATATAAGAAGAAGTGAAGTAACAGCATACCCCACATGATGACAGATGTCAGAGTATAAAAGGATCGGGCATTTGACAACAGAAAATGGGTCGTCTAACATTTTCAATAAGGTCTCAAGCCGCAGCGGGTCCGCAATCCGAAAGGTCAATGCAGAACGCGGTGCTTCCGTGGGATTCCTGTCCGTGCCTCCGCACCGCAAAAAAGTAGTGCATGCAGATGCGAATCGTGGACCCCATTCAAGTGAATGTGCCCGCGTCCACATGTGGCGGCCCCACGGTCGGTGCCCGTGCATTGCAGACCACAATTTTCGGTCCGCAGCATCGTGTCATGAGGCCTAAAAGTTACAACTGCTCCTTTTATTTCTCAAGCCATTAAAAATATACTGCAGCAAAAATTTTCTGAACGCACTGCTTACGTGCTTTGAGCAGGTACACCGCCCTTAGTCATAGCTTTTATCATCAGTATGTGTCATAGGTTGTTTATAATCATGTAGATCAATCAAAATCAATTAGTAAAACAGACTGTAATATAATTATATTGCAAAACAACAATATGTAGATACATCTCACAGCGCGGGAGTCCTAAGTTCTAACCCGACCAAGGACAACATCTGCACGGAGTTTGTATGTTCTCCCTGTTTTTGTATGGGTTTCCTCCGGGGTCTCCAGATTCTTCCCACACTGCAAACTGATGGGGAACTTTTGAGCCCCATTGGGACAGAGTGATGCTAAAGTCTGTAAGGCACTCAGAATATAGTAGCGCTATATAAGTGCATAAAATGAATACAGATAGAGTTGACATAATTGTGGGTTAGTATGTTTGCCGACGATAGCCACATAATTGCCTCCCTCCTCTGCATTCAAAAAAACCCTTCTGAGACATCCAGGTTTTCAGTTTCTTTTTGCTCTGGAAACTTTTGGAATATCTCCCAGGAACCTTTTGGCTACAAAACTGAAAGTGAAACCTAAAAGGGTCTTCCCATCTTAGACAATCGCTAGGATATGCCCCCATTGTCTGATAGGTGCGAGTCCCACCGCTGGGACCCGCACCTATATCGAGAATGGAGCTGGGAGCGCTGAGCCTGGAAGACCCCAGGAATCCCAGGGTCCGGCCACCACCAGGCGCAGCTCCCCACTGCTCCTATAGAAATGAATGGAAGTGCACCGTGCATGTGCTGTCACCGCTCCCATTTATTTCTAAGGAGCAGACGGAAATAGCCGAACCAGCGCTCGGCTATTTTCGACGACCTCATAGAAATTAATGAAGGGGAGCATGCACAGTGCGTCCTCTGTTCATTTCCCCGCTCCATTCTCGATATAGGGGTGGGTCCCAGTGGTGGGACCTGCATCTATCAGACAATGGGGGCATATACTAGTGATATGCTCCCATTGTCTAAGATGGGAATAACCCTTTAACTCCAAATTAGGTTCTGAAAAATGTTTTGATATGAACCCTGTACACAGTGGAGAAAACTAAGGTATTAGAATTATTCTCTCTCTTTAAACCTCTTAACCCTTTCTACCCTGGGCCATTTACCCCCTTCCTGACCAGGTCTAATTTTGCGAATCTGACGTGTCATTTTATCTAATATATAAAGCTGAGTGTGTGTGTATGTGTGTGTGTATGTCCGCTAAAGGAATCCGCACCGCTGCAGCTACAATCACAAAATTTGGCACACATGTACATCAGGTGTCTGGGAAGGTTTTAGAACAGTTTTCAACTCTCCAGGACGTAACGTTCCTGAGATATTCCCAAAAAATGCATTAGCCAATAGTAGCCTGGTTAAATGACCCTTATCAGCCAATAGAAGCTCACAGGCACACATCAGGTTTCTATGACAACCTAGCCAGTTCACTGCTTTAGGTCTGCATTAAAGAGGCAGAGCACTGTGGATGACAATGGTAAATTGGTATTCCCGGTTACCATAACTATAACTTATGTTTCAGACTAACTCATCATCAATCATTACCTCATATAATGTAAATTTTACATATTTACTGTTCAGTACTAATAAAAGATGTTTTCTTCCACTGCTACCCACCTTCCTCCTAAATTACTATGGCATCGACCTGTAATTCCGGCCACCGTCAAAAGAAGGACTTAAAAGCACCACCCCCAGATCCCACTAAGTCACGCCCCTGACTCAGTCAGGCCACGCCCCTTCCATGCTGCATTTGACTGGGATTAAAAATATTGGTAAAAATCACCTTCTGTCAGCTGCAGGGGTGGGGGGAGGGTGACTTTCTCCCTGCAGCTCATTGCTCAGACTGCACAGTGCTGCTGCTGTGTCCATCCAGGCCCTGCGCATGACAGAGGACAGGGAGTCTGAAAGCCAGACCGTCCAGCCTAAAACAAGACCTCTGGCCACCCTAGGGGCAGGCTGATGTTAGGGTGGCCAGATGTCCAGCTTTAGGCTGGACAGTCCAGTTTTTTGGCTACCTGTTCTCTGTCCAACGCATTGCCTGGACAGACACAAGGATGTCCACCCTTACAGTAGCTCACACTCAGACAGCTTCTCCTCCATGTCCTCACTGAGCCAGGGGGGGCGTGGCCTCATGTTTAGTGATGTGTCTTCATGGGAACTGGGGGCGCTGTTTCACGTTTGGGGGAATGGCCGGTGAGGTCTGGCTTTCTGGGGTCAAGACAGTGGCCACTCTAGCTGCTGTGGAGGTCACAGTTAAAGGGGCGGGCTTCTGTAGAGGTCACTGTTAAAGGGGTGGGCAGCTGTAGAGGTCACTGTTGAAGGGGCAGGCTGCTGTAGAGATCACTGTTAAAGGGGCGGGCTGCTGTAGAGGTCACTGTTAAAGGGGCGGGCTGCTGTAGAGGTCACTGTTTAAGGGGCAGGCAGCTGTAGAGGTCACTGATAAAGGGGCGGGCTGCTGTAGAGGTCACTGTTAAAGGGGGGGCTGCTGTAGAAGTCACTGTTAAAGGGGCGGGCCGCTGTAGAGGTCTCTGTTAAAGAGGCGAGTCGCTGTAGAGGTCACTGTTAAAGGGGCTGGCCGCTGTAGAGGTCACTGTTAAAGGGGCGGGCCGCTGTAGGGGTCACTGTTAAAGGGGCAGGCACTGTAGAGGTCACTCTCGATATCTTTTAACGACACACACACACAAACAGTAAAAGAAATAAATATACCCGGGCGAAGCCGGGTCCTTCAGCTAGTGTGGTAATAATTTTGAATTGCTTTTACTTATCCAATCCATTCTGAGAATGTTTCTTCGTGACACATTGTGTCAATTGAGTCAATATGTTTTATCTTTATTTATTGAAAAATCCAAAATTTGCCAAAAATTTGGAAACATTTTCTAAATTTGAATCTATTTGCGTTACAGACAGATAGTGATACCTCAAAATACTTATTAATTAACATTTACCATATGTCAACTTTATGTTGGCATCATTTTGGAAATGTTACCTTATTTTTCACCCCATAAGATCTGAGGTCTGATTGAGGGTCTTATTTATATTGGGGCTCTTATCTGAGGTCTGATTGGGGGTCATTCACTTTAGGGTCTGAGCTGAGGTCTGTGGTCTTATTCACATTTGGGGCTGATCTGAGGTCTGATTGAGGGTCTTATTAACATTGGGGGTCTGATTGGGGCTGTGAGCTGAGGTCTGATTAACATTGGGGGTCTGATTGCTGGTCTGATCTGAGGTCTAATGAAAAATATTTTTTCTTATTGTCCTCCTCTAAAACCTAGGTGCGTCTTATGGGCCAGTGCGTCTTATAGGGCAAAAAATATGTGTTGTTTATTTTTTCCCAAATCAACATTTTAAGGACCAATTCAGTTCTGAAGTCACTTTGAGGAGCTTGCATAATATAAACCACCCATAAACTACCCCACTTTAGAAACTACACCCCTCAAACTATTCCAAACTGATTTTAGAAATGTTGTTAACTCTTTAAGTATTCCACAGGAATTTAAATAAGTAAGTAAAATGGAAGTGAAATTTAAAATTTTCGTAAACAGCTGTATGGGCACACAGCAGAGCTCAGAAGACAAGGAGCGCCATATGGTTTTTGGAGGGCAGATTTTGCTGGAATGGTCTTTGGGCACCATGTTGCATTTGAAGCGACCCTGAGGTGCCCCTACAATGAAAGCCCCCAAAAAGTGACCACATTTTGAAAACTACACTACCCAAGGAATTGTTAAAGGGTGTAGTGAGCAATTTGATCCAAAAGTTTTATGGAATTTATAACACTTGGCTGTGAAAATGAAGAGTTATGTATATTTTTTACAAGAAAATGGTGCTTTAGGCAAAAACTTTCTTATTCACAAGGGATAACAGGAGAATATCACCCTACAATTTGCTAGCCATTTTTTCTTGAATACAGAAGTACCCTATGTGTGGTCATAAACTGCTGTTTGGGGATACGCCAGGGCTCAGAACGGAAGGAGCAGCTGCTTGATATTATGCTTTTTGGGTGGCACGGGACCCCCGCCGATCAGCTGTTTGAAATGGCACCGGCGCTTCCATGAGCACTGCGGCCTTCTCTTAGCTTTTCCTAGGCCAGTGATGTCACGTTCATCAGTCACGTGGCCTAGGAGCAGCTCAATGTACAATGTACAGCGCTGTGCATGATGAGCGGGGAGAAGGTAGCTCACCGGAGCGCCGGTACCTTCTCAAACAGCTAATCAGCAAGGGTCCCGGGTGTCGGACCCCCACCGATCAGATACTGATGACCTATCCTGAGGAACACCTCTCACCGTTCCTGACATGCCTGTTTTAATAGCTTCATGTATTCCACATGTAATTATAATTCCGGAGCATCTATTCTTATGTCTCTATGTTGTGCCATTCCTTTATTATTTGTACTAGAAGTTATGAATGAATTGCTAGCAGTCTGCAGTAAGGGTACAGAGGGGAGGTAACCAGTTGGGGGTGTGTACCTGCACAGACTCACTCTATCCAATCAGTGCTGCCATGTTCAGTCTGTGCAGGTACACACCTCCAGCTTGTTACCTCCCCTCTGTACCCTTACTGAAGGCTAATAACAATTCATTTATAACTTCTAAAGGAATGGCACAACATAGAGCCATAAGTATAAATGCTCCAGAATTGTTATTACATGGGGCATACATAATGCTATTAAAAAGGCATGTCAGGAGCGGTGACATCACTTTTTTTTAACTATTTTAAAGAGGCTCTGTCACCATGTTGTAACCTATGTATATTAATACATAGGTTAATAGGCGCAGTTTTCCGATGAATCCACATACCTGTATTGCAGAGTAGAACGCAGCGGTTGTGGAGAAATCTTAACTTAAAAAATTATGCTAATGAGCCTTCGGAGCACCAGGGGGCGGGCTCTTTCCTTCCGAACACTGCTTCTTCACACTGCAAGCGCTTCCATTCATTTGCGCACGTTCAGGGAAGTGACGGCGTGTGCGCAGATGAATGGAAGCGCTTGCAGTGTGAAGAAGCAGTGTTCGGAAGGAAAGAGCCCGCCCCCTGGTGCTCCGAAGGCTCATTAGCATAATTTTTTAAGTTAAGATTTCTCCACAACCGCTGCGTTCTACTCTGCAATACAGGTATGTGGATTCATCGGAAAACTGCGCCTATTAACCTATGTATTAATATACATAGGTTACAACATGGTGACAGAGCCTCTTTAACTATTGAATTCTCCTGCAACTGGGACTGACATAGTAGCCCAAGTTGGGCAGTTTTAGTTTTTGTGTTTTTATTTTTTCCTCCCAACATTCCCAGAGCTATAAATTATAGATTGTCAACTTGCTCCATACAACCTCTTTGCGCTAGTGATGTACACGTACGTGATTATGCGTAAAGAGGTTAAACAGAGAATCCAGAGATATATTATTTTTATATCAGGATGCTGTTTTAGCCTTTTTCAAACTCTCTTTTCCGTAATCTTCTATTCATCTGTTGGCATTGTCCCTTAAAGGGGTTTTCAGGTATTCCTGTGGTTTTTAGCAGATATACCCATGTACAGTAGTTGCATATCACATGTACATTTTCCTTATGCTATTTCATTTCCAGCGATTGTTGCAGCAGATGTGAACCTACCCTTACCTGTACAACATGTACTGTACTGCTCTCTATCTGTGCTATGTACTGTACTGTTATCTACCTGTGCTGCAAACCATACTGCTCTCTACCTGTACTACATACTGTACTGCTATACACCTGTGCTCAATACACTATACCTCTATAAACCTGTACCACATGTATTACACTGCTCTGTACCTATATTACATGTAATGTACTACTCTCTACCTGTACTACATACTGTACTGCTATCCACCTGTGCTCCATGCACTATACCTCTATTAACCTGTACCACATGTACTGTACTGACCTGTACCTGTACCACATGTATTGTACTGCTCTCTCTACTGGTACTACCTGTACTGACCTGTACCTGTACTACATGTACTGTACTGACCTGTACCACATGTATTGTACTGCTCTCTACCTGTACCACATGTATTGTACTGCTCTCTACTGGTACTACCTGTACTGTTCTCTACCTGCACTACATGTGTTGCACAGCTCTCTGCCTGTACCACCTGGGCTGCACTGAGTTCTGCCTGTAATACATGTACTGTACTGCTCTGTACCTGTACCACATGTATTGTACTGCTGTCTACCTGTACTAGATGTACTACACTGTTCTCTACCTGTGCTACATGCACTGAACTCTACCTGTACTACATGTACTGTACTGCTCCCTACTTGTACTAAATGTACGGTACTGCTCCCTACTTGCATTACATGTACTGTACTGCTCTCTACCTGTACTACATGTGTTGTATAGCTCTCTGCTTGTACCACCTGTGCTGCACTGTATTCTGCCTGTACTACATATACTGTACTGCTCCCTACTTGCACTACATACACTGTACTGCTCTCTACCTGTACTACATGTACTGCACTGTTCTCTACCTGTACCGCATGTTGTGTACTGCTCTCTACCTGTACTAATGTACTGCACTGTTCTCTACCTGTACCACATGTAGTGTACTGCTCCCTACTTGCACTACATGTACTGTACTGCTCTCTACCTGTACTACATGTACTGTACTGCTCTCTACCTGTACTACATGTACTGCACTGTTCTCTACCTGTACCACATGTAGTGTACTACTCCCTACTTGCACTACATGTACTGTACTGCTCTCTACCTGTACTACATGTACTGTACTGCTCTCTACCTGTACTACATGTACTGTACTGTTCTCTACCTGTACTACATGTACTGCACTGTTCTCTACATGTACCACATGTAGTGCACTGTTCTCTACCTGTACCACATGTAGTGCACTGTTCTCTACCTGTACCACATGTACTGTACTGCTCTCTACCTGTACTACATGTACTGTACTGCTCTCTACCTGTACTACATGTACTGTACTGCTCTCTACCTGTACTACATGTACTGTACTGCTCTCTACCTGTACTACATGTACTGTACTGCTCTCTACCTGTACTAGATGTGTTGTACTACTGTCTGCCTGTACCACCTGGGCTGCACTGATTTCGGCCTGTACTACATATACTGTATGGCTCTCTACTTATACTACATATACTGTACTGCTCTCTACCTGTATTACGTACTATACTGCTATCTGTGCTCCATGTGTTATACATTTATTAACTGGAACATGTACTGTTCTGTTTTCTATTGGCATTATATGTACTGCATCGCTTTGTACCTGTCCTACATGCACTCTACTGCTCTCTAGCTGTACTATATGTGCTGTAGAGCTATTTATCTCTACTTCATGTACTGTACTGCTATTTACCTTTACGACATGCTGCTACACTGCTGTCTGTACTATCCCAAGGTACTTGTTCTCTGTGCATTGTACAGGACCCCGTTGAAGTCCTCAACATAGAATGATCCTAGCTTTCAGTAGCTCTTTGACTTAGCTTATCATGCTTACCACATGTTCTTACCACATGTTCTTACCACATGTTCTTTACAAAGTTTTTCGTTTCTCTGAAGGGGTTGTACAGTGACTCCCAATACCGGGAACTGAGTCTAGGGGAGTTGCTACACAGACTTTCCCTCCGATCAGCAGCAGGGATCACATCACTTATCTGAGAATTACTCAGCAATCAAATAACCCAGTATTTCAAAAAAACTACATACATTACAAGTAATATCTTGTTTTTCTGTAACCTCTTCCAACTCATTTAGAGCACTTGTCGTCATACATTTATGACAACATCATCATCCAGGGAGGGTGGGAGCTGTGATGAACAGTCACCACTCTACAGTAAACCATGATCAAAAGTGACCGCATCATCAACTAAGGGACTTGGCTCTCCATTTCCATTCCTAGCCCCAGTATTTGTGATGATATACACAATTTTATGGGTTAGGCTTATTTTACCATTCGGTTATACCTTACTGTATGCCTTAAAGGGGTTATGTCACTTTGGCAAGTGTAATTTATCATGTACAGAAAGTGAATACAAGGTACTTACTAATGTATTGTTATTATCCATATTGCCTCCTTTGCTGGCTGGATTCATTCTTCCATCACATTATACACTACTTGTTTCCATGGTTACGACCACCCTACAATCCATCAGCGGTGGCCGTGCTTGTATACTAAAGTGCCAGCCTCTCTGGTGGTCGGGACCGTGGGAGCTCAGATAGGCTGGTGCTTTTTCTTACAGGGTGTAAGCATGACCACCGCTGACGGATTGAAGGGTGGTCATAACAATGGATGGGGTCCGGCAGCTAAGCCGATTAGCTGGTTGAAGGGAAGGCCAAGCTCTTTGTGAGTGCTGGGTTCCCTTCATTGATTACCTGCTCACTGTCGACATTGCAGCTGTCACCGATGTGCTGTCGACGGCAAGCAGGTAAACATTGAAAAAAAGGCTGCTTTCACACAGAGCCCGACCTTCTCTTCAATCAGCTAACCCCCGGCACCCCTGCCGATCTGATATTGATGACCTACCTGAGGATATGTCATCAATATTAAAATCCTTGAAAACCCCTTTAAGGTACATCCCGTGAGATCACTTTGGATTGGCCACTCTGAAGCTGCCTGTAATGACTGGACAGCATCAGAGCGCTGAAAATGCCTCCAACTCACAGATAATTTACACATAGGACGTCGGAGGTAACAGGGCCAAAATCTTAGAAAAGAGAAAGGGGGGGGGGCGGGGGTCACAGAAAAATAAAATAAACTCTGGAATATTCGGAAGACAGGTCCTCTTCGAAGGAGAAGAGGTGTAATTTTGACCGTGCCCCTTTCCCATGAAGGCACACCCACTTCACATTGAGTCACACACCCTTTTCAGATAGGGCGCAGATAATTTCTTTAAATTTAGATTCAGCAAATTGCGCCACAATTTACATCCAAATCCAACTGCACTTACTTTAGTGCATGTGACCCAGGCATTTCTGGATAAAAAAGCTGCAGTTTTTGTGGCAGTTTTTGATGCAGTCTTTTGTACCAAAGTCAGAAAAAAAGGGGAATATAAAGAAAGAATTTATAAGTCCCCCTCCCAAGGGGGCCACTTCTGGTGTTGTCTCAGATAACTGCATCAAAATGGGACTGAGCTGCTCCTAGGCCACGTGACCGATGAATGTGATGTCACTGGCCTAGGAAAAGCTTAGAGAAGGCTGCGGCGTTCACTGGATCGCCGGTGCCTCCTCAAACAGCTTATCCGCAGGGGTCCCGGTTGTCGGACCCCCACCGATCAGATACTGATGACCTATCCTGGGAATAGGTCATCAGTAGTAAAATCCTGGAAAAACCCTTTAATGTCACAAGAGGTTTGGACTCTGCAGTTATGGAGTCAGCAGAGCGTTGGTGACTCTTATGCATCATGCTCTTCAGTACTTTGTGACTGCGCTGTGTGACTTTATGCTGTCTCCACTTTGTGGCCGAGTTGCTGTGGTTCCTAAATGCTTTCACTTTCAATAATATCACCCACAGGCGATGGTAGAATATCTAAGAAGGGAAGAAATTTCATGAAATGCCTTGCAGCAATGGTGGCACCCAATTACAGGACCACTTTGGAATTCAGCTCTTTAGAAGGAACCATTGTTTCACAGATATTTGTAAAGGTCACTGCATAGCTAGGGGCTGGATTCTATACACCTGTATCTGACAGACATATATCACTTACAATAATTATGATTTATAATGTCTTTCTGAAGTGTCTTAAAGGCTATGTACAACTCTGGGGGCATTTTTTTATTGCATGTACCCATATTGAGCTAAAAATAAATTTTAAGTTGTTTATTAAAAATATAGAGTCCTTTTTTCTGTACAAAGCTGAGATGCTCTAGTAGCACCCTTTGGATTTTCTGTCTTTTCCATCAGACCAGGAGCTGATAGACTCCTTATCTCTGCTCTCTGACCTCCTAAACATTCATTATAGCTCATTTCTTATCTTACTGATAAGAATGTGGCTTAAATAAGTGTTTATGACCTCTTAGTAGGTTAGAGATAAAGTTTATTAGATGACCCAGCACAAAGTCAAAGTATCAGTCACACATTTAGAAAAACAGTTAACCCTTTTTGACAGAATGGTTCAATATTTTTAATAAAGGCCAATTAAAAAAATGATTTTTAGCCAAAAATGAGTAAAATGCAATAATAAAAAATGCCTCTGAGGGTGTACATAGCCTTTAAATATGTCAATGCCCATGATTTTTTGATAAGTTGTCCAGACAAAAAGAAATATCAGGTCAGCAACCCTGGCAATGAGCCTCATTGTAGTCTGAAACTTCCTGTACTGTAGAGATCATGTTGCTGCAGTCATCTCATTGTCATCACAGGTGGATTACATCGAAAGGCAACAGCAGGAGGCAGATAAAGCAGATTTCACCATTGATTATAGGTGTTGATCACTGTTTACTTTAACCCCCCCCCCCCCCCGCCGGTGACCCCTGCAGAAGTCACAGAGCATGCCCACAAGTGTGCCCAAAGAAGTCAATGTTTCACCTCCAGACTTAAAGTGTAACTGTCATTCTTTTTTATTTTGGTAATGTATCGGGGCAGTGATACTGACCATTTTTGTAATATACTTTCTTTACTGAAATCATACATTTCTACTGGAAAAATTGCCCAGTAAAATTGCCCCTTCCTCGGTGGCAAAAAAGGGGCAGGAAAAAGGCCCCGAAACGCGTTTGGCGTTATCATTGGATATTTGGATACTGGTACATATAGAAGTAACGGATATTACATTGTGATTCTTTCCCCCTATTGACTGTCACACTTACTATTGGATTTACCGCTACAAATCCAATGGTAATTATCCTAAACTCTATTTTGGGGAGAAGCATATGGAATTACTGAACTCCACCCGAATCACATTGAGGAAGGACATCAGGAATTAACTAATCCCCAGCTGAACTTCACCGGAGTTGAACTAGCACGTGGGACGCCACGGCTAGCTCCAAAAGACAGACGTCATAAGAGGGAAAGAGATAAGCGCGCGCAGCGCTCCGGCGTCCTCGTGCTAACAGCTGAATCACTGAGGCTGAAGCGCTATACAACGACCCCACCGATACCACCAACGTCAAAGAAGGGGGTAACGTACTATCTTTCTGCAAAGAAAGACACACTAAATAACTAATTATCCTCATTTAAAGCAAACAAAAACTGCATATAGCTACACAGACTCTGTAGCAATTTAAAACAATATATGCACACTCTATAGCAACCTCAAGCAATATATGCGCATTTTTGATATATATATATATATATATATATATATATATATATATATATACATATATACACCCATTTATCTGTCAAATTTTTAAACACTTCTTTTAATTTGGATATTATTCCATTATTTTGAATATCTATTTTGTATTATTGATGTCCTATGATTTTCTATTGTACTCTAACCTACCATATGGGAGATTTTACTACTGACTTTTAACATAAGTATTACTTAATAAGAATATTAAATAGAACTTCTTTATTTACAATCTGCTAATTATTGTATACTTACTATCTGGACTTGAAAATATACTCCATATTGCATTATCCATCTATCCCATATTATAACAATACAGCCAGATAAAGGGTGTGCTCATCCCAAACTTCTATTGAGCTTTTTTATATTACAAAAATGGTCAGTATCACTGCCCCTATACATTACACAAATAACATTAAAAAAAATGACAGTTACACTTTAAGTTTTGCTATAAAGCCTATCTCTGAACTGCTGTTGATGGAGCAGCAGCTCAGGCAAGATGGTTGTCCCCATAATCATGCAGAAAATAGAATTAAATAAAACACTCCGAAAAATAGAAAAAGATTAAATATCTCTGGTTTTAATTAGAAAAAAAAATCTAGGTTGCAGATTTTGGTAAGAACAATATATTTATATCTAATGGAAATTTCGGCAACTAATCTGCTGCATCTTAACTGATGATGGAACTGAGAAGAGAAAGCAGACCAGTGATGAAGTGTGAATTTACAGATGTGTTTTCCAGTAACTCTATACATACATCGGGTGTTATTTATAAGTAGTGTAGACATTTCCCAGAACACCAATTAAGTTTTGCTTTCTATTTCATGTTACTAATATAGTGCTGCACTGCTTAGCTTTACCCATAGACTTCATAGGGCAGGCACCTTTCCACTCACCTCCATGGCAAATGCGATCGGCGTTAATCAGGGAATGGGGGTCTTGTGACCATTCTTCAGTGTGGTGAGCTCAGGCATTTCTGGTACATCCTTTGGCTGAAGATAGTAATTCCCCCAACTGACTAGAGGGCAATTTAAAGGGAACGTGTCATCAGAAAATGACCTAATGTTTAAATCACGTTTTTATGTTTAAACCCTTCCCACCCCCGCGCTGTACATGTTCAGTGCAGGGCAGGTCTCAAAAATGGTGTCCACTCGCAAGCTTAGTGGGTGCCATAGCCACAGGGTGCCTGCTATTTTAAACAGCAGACTCCCAGAGTTACTTCATGCGATCAACAAAAAATTCAAGAGCACACAATTAACCCCTCAGATGCCATGGTCAAATGTGACCACGGCATCTGGGAGATCAAAAACCCGGAAGCGCGCACTCCCGGGTATGCAACGGCTCCCCCTAGCAGAGAGCTGAATGGTGTGTGCAGCAGCCTTGGTCCTCCTGAATGATCGGAGGCTGCCGTAGATAGGTTCCTATTAAGACCCTGTCTGTGGTAGGGCTCCATAGGAACATAACATAATTCTCATCTCATAGACACCAATGCTTATGAGAGAAGCAATCTAGTGATTGCTTGTTCAAGTTCCCTATGGGAACTTGAACGAGCAATCGCTTTTACACTAAGGTGTAAAAAAAAAAAAAAAAGTTTTTAAAATATTTTTTTAAAATTGAAAATAAATGTAACAGCTCAAATCACCCCTCCTTCTCTAAAATAGAAATAGATAAACGATACAAAAATGAACATCATGGGCAATGTTGTGTGTGAAACTGCCAATACTATTAAAAGATAAAAATATTTATCCCATACTGCAAAAGACAAAATGGAAAAAGTCAAAATAGCCTATTTTTTGTTGCTTCAATTGCCCAATAAATTTTAAGGTTATGTGAAGGGAAAAATAAAAAGTTTATGGCCCCAGAAAGTCAGAGAGTGAAAAAAATAATTAAAAACCCTCCAGTAGTGAAGGGGTTAACAAATTCTTAAAGATGTTTTGATGATGATGTTATTTTTTATTTTCTGTGTTAATATCTACACTCACCGGCCACTTTATTAGGTACACCATGCTAGTAACGGGTTGGACCCCCTTTTGCCTTCAGAACTGCCTCAATTCTTCGTGGCATAGATTCAACAAGGTGCTGGAAGCATTCCTCAGAGATTTTGGTCCATATTGACATGATGGCATCACACAGTTGCCGCAGATTTGTCGGCTGCATATCCATGATGCGAATCTCCCGTTCCACCACATCCCAAAGATGCTCTATTGGATTGAGATCTGGTGACTGTGGAGGCCATTTGAGTACAGTGAACTCATTGTCATGTTCAAGAAACCAGTCTGAGATGATTCCAGCTTTATGACATGGCGCATTATCCTGCTGGAAGTAGCCATCAGATGTTGGGTACATTGTGGTCATAAAGGGATGGACATGGTCAGCAACAATACTCAGGTAGGCTGTGGCGTTGCAACGATGCTCAATTGGTACCAAGGGGCCCAAAGAGTGCCAAGAAAATATTCCCCACACCATGACACCACCACCACCAGCTTGAACCGTTGATACAAGGCAAGATGGATCCATGCTTTCATGTTGTTGACGCCAAATTCTGACCCTACCATCCGAATGTCGCAGCAGAAATCGAGACTCATCAGACCAGGCAACGTTTTTCCAATCTTCTACTGTCCAATTTCGATGAGCTTGTGCAAATTGTAGCCTCAGTTTCCTGTTCTTAGCTGAAAGGAGTGGCACCCGGTGTGGTCTTCTGCTGCTGTAGCCCATCTGCCTCAAAGTTCGACGTACTGTGCGTTCAGAGATGCTCTTCTGCCTACCTTGGTTGTAACGGGTGGCAATTTGAGTCACTGTTGCCTTTCTATCAGCTCGAACCAGTCTGCCCATTCTCCTCTGACCTCTGGCATCAACAAGGCATTTCCGCCCACAGAACTGCCGCTCACTGGATGTTTTTTCTTTTTCGGACCATTCTCTGTAAACCCTAGAGATGGTTGTGCGTGAAAATCCCAGTAGATCAGCAGTTTCTGAAATACTCAGACCAGCCCTTCTGGCACCAACAACCATGCCACGTTCAAAGGCACTCAAATCACCTTTCTTCCCCATACTGATGCTCTGTTTGAACTGCAGGAGATTGTCTTGACCATGTCTACATGCCTAAATGCACTGAGTTGCCGCCATGTGATTGGCTGATTAGAAATTAAGTGTTAACGAACAGTTGGACAGGTGTACCTAATAAAGTGGCCGGTGAGTGTATATTGAAACAAAAAAACATAAAATCCTGCAGCTTTCGCACTGGCCACTAAGCCTAAGGCCCCTTTCACACTTGCGGTGCAGGGCTCCGGCAGTCTGTTCCGGTGGATGAACAGCCCACCAGAACCGTGCTGCCGCAGGTGCACGTTTGGGGCCGTAACTGCGCTCCGGCCCCATTCACTGTAATGGGGTCGGGCTGCAGCGCGTTAACCCCTGCTGAGAGACGGCCGGAACAAAAATACAACATGCAAGTGTGAAAGTAGGCTAATAATAGTCGCCACTTCTTGGTCTGTACAGATCACTTTACTGCAGTTATCTGTCATTCTAATCCTGCCTGTAATGATATCACCTCTGTGTATACAGTGCCTTGCGAAAGTATTCGGCCCCCTGGAACGTTTCAACCTTTTGCCACATTTCAGGCTTCAAACAAAAAGATATAACATTTTACATTTTTGGTGAAGAATCAACAACAAGTGGGTCACAATTGTGAAGTGGAACGAAATTTATTGGATCATTTAAACTTTGGTAATAATAAAACTGAAAAGTTGGGCGTGCAAAATTATTCGTCCCATTTACTTTCGGTTCAGAAAACTCACTCCAGAAGTTGATTGAGGATCTCTGAATGATCCAATGTTGTCCTAAATGATTGATGAAGAGAAATAGAATCCACCTGTGTGTAATCAAGTCTCCGTATAAATGCACCTGCTCTGTGATAGTCTCAGGGTTCTGCATCATGAAGACCAAGGAACACACCAGGCAGGTCCGTGATACTGTTGTGGAGAAGTTTAAAGCCGGATTTGGATACCAAAAGATTTCCCAAACTTTAAACATCCCAAGGAGTACTGTGCAAGCGATGATATTGAAATGGATGGAGTAGCAGACCACTGCAAATCTACCAAGACCTGGCCGTCCCTCTAAACTTTCATCTCAAACAAGGAGAAGACTGATCAGAGATGCAGCCAAGAGGCCCATGATCACTCTGGATGAACTGCAGAGATCTACAGCTGAGGTGGGAGAGTCTGTCCATAGGACAACAATCAGTCCAACACTTCACAAATCTGGCCTTTATGGAAGAGTGACAAGAAGAAAGCCATTTCTCAAAGATATCCATAAAAAGTCTGGTTTACAGTTTACCACAAGCCACCTGGGAGACACCAAACATGTGGAAGAAGGTGCTCTGGTCAGCTGAAACCAAAATCCAACTTTTTGGAAACAATGCAAAACGATATGTTTGGTGTAAAAGCAACACAGCTCATCACCCTGAACACACCATCCCCACTGTCAGACATGGTGGTGGCAGCATCATGGTTTGGGCCTGCTTTTCATCAGCAGGGACAGGGAAGATGGTTAAAATTGATGGGAAGATGGATGGAGCCAAATACAGGACCATTCTGGATGAAAAGACCTGAGACTAGGACAGAGATTTATCTTCCAACAAGACAATGATCCCAAACATAAAGCAAAATCTACAATGGAATGGTTCAAAAATAACCGTATCCAGGTCTTAGAATGGCCAAGTCAAAGTCCAGACCTGAATCCAATTGAGAATATGTGGAAAGAGCTGAAAACTGCTGTTCACAAACGTCTCCATCCAACCTCAAAGAGCTCGAGCTGTTTTGCAAGGAAGAATGGGCAAGAATTTCAGTCTCTAGATGTGCAAAACTGATAGAGACATCTCCCAAGAGACCGCAGCTGTAATCGCAGCAAAAGGTGGCGCAACAAAGTATTAATGCAAGGGGGACGAATAATTTTGCACGCCCCACATTTCAGTTTTATTATTACAAAAAAAGTTTAAATGATCCAATAAATTTCGTTCCACTTCACAATTGTGACCCACTTGTTGATTCTTCGCCAAAAATGTAAAATGTTATATCTTTTTGTTTGAAGCCTGAAATGTGGCAAAAGGTTGAAAAGTTCCAGGGGGCCGAATACTTTCGCAAGGCACTGTAGATAAGACAGGATCCACCATTCACAATAGGTGATGCTTATCTATTCTTTCCTTGTACAATGACCTCTGCACAGGTCACAGAGCATGCCTAGAAAACTCTCCCATAGAAGTCAATGAGGTCCCCTGCTGATCATTGTGTCTATGGCCCATGGGGCTGCCATAAAGTAATCTTCTTAAAGGGGTTCTCTGGGAATTAAGAAAATGAAAATACTCAAATATTACTTTAATATAAATATATTCCCAAATACCTTTCATGAGTTATAATGGGTCATTTTGTGTAGGGAGCAATCATTAGGAGAAATAAAATGGTCGCCGTCCTATTAGTACACACAAAACCTGTCCTAATCACACAGGAGGACAAGTTACTTCACAACACTGAGGTAAAGAGCTGCCTCATCCTCCTCTCTGCTTGTCAGGAATCATGATCCTGAATAAAGTTTAATATGAGCTTCAGGTGAATCTCTGTAGGAATGGAGTTCATGAGGAGACATGAAGTACAGGGAGGAGGTGGAGATGTGGCTGATGAGCAGCAGCACTTGTATGCAGTCTCCATTACCACAGTCTGTCCTTTCCGTCCTCTCTGTACTTCATGTCTCCTAATGAGCTCCTTTCCTTCAGAGATTCAGATGAAGATTTTATCAGCTGTACTCAGGATCATAACCCCTGACAAGCTGAACAGAGAGGAGGATGAGGCAGCTCTTTACCTCAGTGTTGTGAAGTAACTTGTCCTGCTGTGTGATTAGGACAGGTTCTGTGTGCACTAATAGGACGGTGGCCATTTTGTTTCTCCTAATGATTGCTCCCCAGACAAAATGAGCCATTATAAATAATGAAAGGTATTTGGGAATATATTTATAATAAAGTAATATTTAGGTATTTTTATTTTCTTAATTCCCGGAGAACCGCTTTAATGGTTTCTAAATGCTGTTAAGAACAGCTCAGGCAAGATGGCCGCCCCCATGATCATGTTCTGGAAACAGAATAAAAAATCTATAATCGGAAAATAAAAACAGATTAGAAAAAAGATGTGTGACTAAATGGTTGTAACTGGCATTTATAACATTTTTAGCAACACATTTCCTTTAACAGAAATGCAAAACACATATTACAGTATATGCAAATACACCATCAAGGATTACTTGTGATAAAAAAGCTAATAATTACCATAATTACCATAATTGTCGTAACTGTTTCAAAGCTCAACATATATCCGATTACAATTTACAGTGCAGTTGAAGGTCGTCCATGTCTAGCACGTAGCGAGACATTTATAACGACAGGCGATTTAGACAACAGTCTTTGTCCTTCCTGCTTCTTCCAGCCTCTATATAACTTAGGCAAACTTTACACTTGTCTAAATCTACACCAGCTTCCTTGGTGCCGTAGATTTAGACCATTTTCTACGCCAAAGGCTACTTCCACACATGCGGTGCGGGGCTCCAGCAGGCTGTTCACCCACCGGATCTGTGCTACCGCAAGTGCACGTGTGTGGCCCGAACTGTGCTCCGGCCCCATTCACTGTAATGGGGGCGGGCCACGGATCTGGCCACAGCACGTTAACCCCTGCTGAGAGGCGACCAGAACGAAAATACAACATGTAAATGATAAATGAGACCAAAACCCCAGACCCCGATGCGTATTTCATTTATCTGCCAGCATTTTCAAGGGGCACTACTTTAAAAAGCTGAAGACATAATGTGTGGGATCTGTGGTGGTGGTCATCTGTACTGGGTTGGTTTACTTGGACTAAGGTCTGTTTTACACTTCTGACCACAATCTTGGTATTGGTTTTAATGGGATTTTCCGGTTTGCACCAGCATTTTTTTTTAATTATGTAGTTACATTTGTATTTTATTACTTTTACCATTATTGTTCCTATCTCCCGTTCTGGCCTGTGGTCACATGACCAGGTCAATGCAGCTCTTTCTTATTTCCTGTGATGTTATGTCCATGGTCGGGGCAGTGATAGGGGAGTGTCTGTGTAACTAGCTGGGTGGGAGGAGCTATAAACTAGCTGGGTGTTGTTAGGGGCAGTGATAGGGGAGTGTCTGTGTAACTAGCTGGTGGTAGGAGCTATAAACTAGCTGGGTGTTGTTAGGGGCAGTGATAGGGGAGTGTCTATGTAACTAGCTGGTGGGAGGAGCTATAAACTAGCTGGGTGTTGTTAGGGGCAGTGATAGAGGAGTGTCTATGTAACTAGCTGGTGGGAGGAGCTATAGACTAGCTGGGTGTTGTTAGGGG
Source organism: Rhinella marina (assembly GCA_900303285.1). NCBI lineage: Eukaryota > Metazoa > Chordata > Amphibia > Anura > Bufonidae > Rhinella > Rhinella marina. Next base: position 11,158 of record ONZH01004779.1, on the reverse strand, counting down.
CAGTGATAGAGGAGTGTCTGTGTAACTAGCTGGGTGGGAGGAGCTATAAACTAGCTGGGTGTTGTTAGGGGCAGTGATAGGGGAGTGTCTATGTAACTAGCTGGGTGGGAGGAGCTAAAAACTAGCTGGGCGTTGTTAGGGGCAGTGATAGGGGAGTGTCTATGTAACTAGCTGGGTGGGAGGAGCTAAAAACTAGCTGGGCGTTGTTAGGGGCAGTTATAGGGGAGTGTCTATGTAACTAGCTGGGTGGGAGGAGCTATAGACTAGCTGGATGTTGTTAGGAGCAGTGATAGGGGAGTGTCTGTGTAACTAGCTGGGTGGGAGGAGCTATAAACTAGCTGGGCATTGTTAGGGGCAGTGATAGGGGAGTGTCTATGTAACTAGCTGGGTGGGAGGAGCTATAAACTAGCTGGGCGTTGTTAGAGGCAGTGTTGTAGCTGTGGCAAAGGAAGGAGAAGTGCATCATGGGTTTGGTTGGATACAGCAAGAGGAAGTGCTACCTACAGGATGGTAGGAAACTAAATGAACATATCTGTTATATACCATAAAAATTGCAGAAAACCCGTTTTGAGTATGTTTTTAGGGCCGTATTGTATATTATAAATTAATAAAGATATTAACTATATGATTATATTATTGTGTATAATGGTCTTTTTATATATTATTTCACTGTATGCATTGGATTGGTAAATTGTTCCATGTTATCAAGTTCAACCTTCTCAGGCCGGGAGGCCAACTGTACTGTTCCTTAATGAAAGCAGTCAAAAGTCTCTGCCCCATCATCACTTCTTTCTCGTAAAAGAATTTTTGTCTTATAGAACAAAGAAGATAATAGTATCTTGACGTATATGATACAAACAATGAAATACAATGTGTGTACAGTGATGTGTCTAGAGTCAGTAATAGTAACATGACCTTTAGCTGCCCCATAGAGGGAAACCCACAGGTATTCTTATATAACCAACAATTTTGAGAGGAAAAGGTCAGTGGAATTGCGCATAGGCTGGTGCTTCTTCCTCTAGTGTGCAAGCATGACCACTACTGCTGATGGATTGCAGGGTGGTTGTAATCCCTGGAAATGAGCAGTGTATAATGTGATGGAAAATGAACCAAGTCAGTAAAGGAAGCAATATGGAGAAACACAATACATTAGTAAGTGCCTTGTGTTAACTTTCTCTACATGATACTGTATATGCCACTTGCTGAAGTGAGACTAATAACAATGATATGTTTAACATCAGGCGGCCCTCCAGCTGTTGTAAAACTACAACTTCCATCATGCCCTGCTGTATGCCGATAGCTGTAGGCTGTCCACGCTTGCTGGTACTTTTACAACAGCTGGAGGGCCGTAGGTTGGGCATTCCTGTTTTATATGGTCAACCATTCATTTGAATATTGACATTTGGTCAGTGAGGGTATCTGTTACTGGGTCCTACTTTCAAGAAGTGATCATCTGAATGTGACATCCCCTTTGAGCAGTGAAAAGTTGTATACACCTACACATACACCTACATGTATACACCTACACATAAGAGGATTCTTTACAGTAAGAGCAGTGAGACTATGGAACTCTCTGCCTGAGGAGGTGGTGAGGGTGAGTTCACTAAGAGATCAAAAGGGGTCCGGATGTATTTCTGGAGTGTAATAATATTACAAGTTAGGGCTCATGCAGATGGCTGTTGCCCTGCAGTTCCATGCATTGGGGACCACGATTTGGCACTAGAAAGGAAAATTGGCTTCTGTCTCATAAGGATGTTTTTGCCTTTCTCTGGTTTAACAATGCAGGATAATAGGCTGAATAGATGGATGTCTTCAAACTATGTTACTAATACTTAGGGAACAAAAGTCATTTCAAGGAATAGAGAAGAAAAACAAATCGGATGGGGAAAAGGGTTTGGGAGTATTATGAAGGATTTGCGGGAACCATTCTTGGCCTTCAGAAAGCATTGAGGGACTGTGACTCCCATCATCTATGGATAGGTAAGGGACATGACTGGTAAAAGATTAGGGTGAGCATAAGAGATCCAAGGGTGCCAAATTCCTTCAAAGAAGGTGGTAGTGTCATTTAGAAAATCACACAGTTGCTGATTCTGACTCTGACCACATAAAAATGTAAATGGGCAATTTTCAAGCCTGCTCCATAGTTTGTTTCGCTGCAGGGAGTATATAAGTCAGGGGTTTAAAAGGGTTGTCAGAAATTGTAAGAAAAACTGCTGGGATGCTGATAAAACCAAGCACATAAACTCACCTTCCCAGTCCCCTCCAACGGCTGCAGCCAGTGATGTCCTGTACCAGCACTGCAGCCAATCACTGGAGTAATGTATGGGAAGAAAATGCTGAGGCCAGTGATTGGCTGCAGTGGTAGACGGGATGTCACTGGCTGCAGCCCAGGAAAAGGGTAGGTGCTGCAGCATTAGATCAGAGGCAGCTGGGAAGGTGAGTTAAAGGGGTTGTCTCACTTCAGCAAACAGCATGTATTATATAGAGAAAGTTAATACAAGCCACTAACTAATGTATTGTTATCCATATTGTCTCTTTTTCTGGCTGGATTCATTTTTCCATCACATTATACACTGCACGTTTCCATGGTTATGATCACCCTGCAATTCATCAGCCGTGGCCAGGCATGCACAATATAGGAAAATACACCCGCCTACGTGAGCTCCCATGGTCCGGGCCACCATAAAAGGTGGATTTTTTTCCTATAGTGTGCAAACACGACCACCACTGCTAGATTGCAGGGTGGTCGTAACCATGGAAATGACCAGTGCATAATTTGATGGAAAAATGAATCCAGCCAGCAAAGGAAGCAATATGGATAATAACAATACGTTAGTAATGGCCTTGAATTAACTTTCTCTACATGATAAATACTATTTGCTGAAGTGAGACAACCCCTTTAAGGTCTGTTATTAGTTCCAACAGTTTCCCCTAATAAAATTTGTATGTTTTGCATGACCCCTTTACATTGGGTTAGGTTTATGGTTCTGAAGTGCAACAAAGCTGACCAAGGATCTCATGCCACCAATCCACCTAAGCAGGGAGTGTATAAGATTAAAGACCCAAAAGCAGACCACTGTTGGACATGTCCACCATATATGCAGCATACTGCCTTTGTCAGCACAACCTTTTCAATCGAAACCATGTGTAAGAACATGATCTTCCCCTATTAGATAACCACAAGGTATAGTTCAAACCAAGAAGACCTATTATTACTTTTCACGTTAAACCTGGGGCCGTCCCTTCAAATGTCTCCACTACGTTCATATATGTACATTACTCCTTGTAAGGAGATGATGAGAGGTGTTGAGACAGTCATTATGCTACAAGAACATTTTTACTATGACAGGTTTCTGTCCCCTGTTCATTTAATATTCCCCTGAGATCATTTCATATTTTCCAGTAGTCGCGCTATCACTGAAGATTTCCCCTGTATTATCTGAGGTAATGATTTTTTTGTTTTTGTTATAAAATATAATTTTATAGTTTTTTTTTTTCTTTTGTAAAATATCTTTTTATTGATCTGAGGTCATATTTAAAGGGGTTCTGCAGTTCTGTAAAACTGATGATCTATCCCCTGGATAAATCATCAGCCTCTGATCGGCGGCGGTCCGACACCCAGGACTCCCGCCGATCAGCTGTTTGAGAAGGCAGCGGCGCTGCAGTAGCGTCGCGGCCTTCTTTGTGTTTTCCTCAGGCCCAGTGATGTCACGACTAGTTTCACTGGCCTAGGCGGGGCTAAGCTCTGTTCACTTGAATGGAGCTTAGCCCCGCCCAGACCAGTGATACTAGTCGTGACGTCACTGGGCCTGCGGTAAACACAGAGAAGGCCGCGGCGCAACTGCAGCGCCGCTGCCTTCTCAAACAGCTGATCGGCGGGGGTCCTGGGTGTCGGACCGCCGCCGATCAGATGCTGATGATCTATCCAGGGGATAGATCATCAGTTTTACAGAACTACAGAACCCCTTTAACATACGCATGATAAAAGACACAGAGTCACATAGGGACGATAATTGTTTTATTAATGGAGTTGTGTGGCATTAGGAAAACATGGCGTCTCCCTTTCAGAAACAGCTTCACTCTTGCTCATGGGCGGTTTATGTCATTGCAGCTCCAGTGTCCTATTGGCGTATCGTGATGTGAACAGAGCCCTAGGTTAGGACCATATGGTATTCAGTCGTAGTGAAATTGCGGGAAAGAAAGTTGCAGACAAGCTTTGGACCATTGCAGAATACTAGATCGGCCTGACCTCGTAGCGAAACATTGACGTGGTGTGCATTATAGTGGCGTCCCGGTAGTAAAATGATTTAGCCATGTAGCCCTACCTGTAATGTCCAAAAATGAGTATTTTTTTAATTGTCAAGATTATAAAGAGCACAATTTTCCAATCCTGTAGATGGCGTTAGAAGAAAGATTTTTACGTTCTAAGGTTATTCGGATTGGTTGTTCACATTAAAGGGGTTGTGTCACGAAACATATTCTACATTTTTCAAACCAGCACCTGAATCTGAATACTTTTTGTAATTGCATGTGAGCTAGTGAGCTATTCAATAAAATGTATCTGTATAGCGCCACCTGCTGTTTGTTCTTTTCCTCATTTATCGTCTGTCTCACTGAGCTGGTTGAACGTGATCAGTTTAAATCTTCAACAGCCACCAGCCTTATGTTTTGTTAAAAGCTGTGGCAGTTACAGGGAGAGAGCTGCAGCAGAAAGGACATGCCCCCTGAGCTGCCAGGCTGAAGATAATCTAGCAGAGGAATTGAAGCAATGAATGTGGAGATCTCTGCACCCATGTGAGATACAGGACTGGCTCTAGCTTTGTTAGAGTCCATTCACACAATGTTTTTTGGCATGTTTTTCATGCTTTTTCCGCACCACCCCTAAAAATCATCCCATTCATTTCAATGGGAGGAAAAAAACTATGTGAAAAAAGGAAGAAGCATGCTCTATCTTGAAAAGCATGTTTCCTAAAACCGTCATGTGAACAAACCCTTAGAAAGGGTGCGAGCGAGACTTAGGATGCTGGTGGATTACTGAGGCAGCCAGGGGCCGAACAAAGGCCTGCTACTATAATGACTGTGAATGGGCTGAGCTGCAGTATCAGGCACGGCCACAGAATTTCGCTGTTTGGTATGGCAGTAAGGCTACTTTCATACTAGAGTTACTATTTTCTGGTATTGAGATCCGTCATAGGGTCTCAATACCGGAGAAAAATGCTTCCGTTTTGTTCCCATTCATTGTCAATGGGGACAAAACGTAACTGAACAGAACGCAGTGCTCCAAAATGCATTCTGTTCCGTTTGGTTGCGTTCTCATACCGGAGAGCAGCAGCAAGTTGTTTTTTTCTTTCCGTCATGGGATGCGGAGCAAGACGGATCCGTCATGACCCACAATACAAGTCAATGGGGACGGATCCGTCATGACCCACAATACAAGTCAATGGGGACGGATCCGTTTTCTCTGATACAATTTGGCACAATCAAAAACGGATCCGTCCTCCATTGACTTTCAATGGAGTTCATGACAAATCCATCTTGGCTATGTTAAAGATAATACAACCGGATCTGTTCATAACAGATGCAGATGGTTGTATTATCAGTAACGGAAGCGTTTTTGCTGAACTCTGCCGGATCCAGCAAAAACGCAAGTGTGAAAGTAGTCTAAAGTGGGTAAGATTCCCAATAATTATGAATTGATGGTCTGTCCTAAGGATAGTTCATCAATTAAATATCTCAGAAAAATCAATTTTAATGTTTATAATATTTTATAGAATAATAATAATCTTTATTTATATATCGACAACATATTGTGCAGTGTTTTATCAGGAGGTTCATGTCCAAATAAAATCACACATTACATAGCAACAGACAAGTCAACAATTAAAACAAGAGGAGTGAAGGACCTGCTCACAAGAGCTTACAATCTATGAGGAGATATAAATAGGTGAAAAGTACGTGTTGGTCAGTCACCAGGCGGAAACTGTAGTTGCAGAGTTAGATTAGGCCAGGGATGCTCAACCTACGGCCTTCCAGCTGTTGCAAAACTACAACTCCCAGCATGCCCGGATAGCCTCTAGCTCTCAGCCGTAGGTTGAGGGCCATAGGTTGAGCATCCCTGGATTAGGGGATGTGACAGGCCTGCTCAAAAGATGAGTTTTTAGGGAGCTCCTAAAACTGTGGTTGTTCGGAATTAACCTAATTTCTTGGGGTAGGACATTCCAGAGAACTGGTGCAGCTCGAGAGAAGTCTTGGAGACGGGAGTGAGAGGTTCTGATTATGGTGGATGTCAGTGTAAATAATTAGCAGAGTGTAGAGCACTGGTAGGTTGGTAGACAGAGATGAGGGAGGAGATGTAGGAGGGTGCAGCACTGTGGGTGGTAATGAGCAAGTTAAGTTGAATCCTATACTGTATGGACAACCAGTGCAATGATAGGCACAGGGTGGAGGCATCAGAGTAGCGGTTATACAGATAGATGAGCCTGACTGCTGCGTTCAGGATAGATCGGAGAGAGGAAAGTCTGATGAGGGGGGAGACAAATTAATAATGAGTTACAGTAATTAAAGGGAGTCTGTCAGCACGATTTTGCATATAAAGGTAATGCCACTACTGGATTCAGCCGAGCATGTTGAATTCAAAAATGTTATTATTACAGTTCCTAGTAGTAGATTTAATGCTGAAAAAACGTTTTTTATAATGTGTCAATCACTCACATAAGGAGCCCAAGGGGATGTGCCCAGCCGCGTTCGAGCCCGGGCTTGCCGAGACAGTTGGAGCCCAGGACCGCCCACCTCATTAATATTCACTTCACTGCTGCCAGCAGTGAAGCTCCGTCAGTGTTGTAATCCCGCGCAGGCGCAGTACCTTCTCTGAGGCCGATGCCCGCAGACCGCTTGAGGTACTGCTGCCTAATGTTCTGGTAGTGTCACACACTGAAATAGAGATATCAGGTTTAGGTAGGTTAGTAGATGGAGAGAACACCAGAAGTTCCGTTTTGGAAAGATTCAGTTTCAGATATAGAGAAGACATCATGTTAGAGACAGAGACAGTTCTCTAGTACGGCAGGAGTGACGTCACGGGAAGAAATATATAGTTGGGTGTCGTCAGTATAGAGATGGTACTGGAAACCAAATCTGCTGATAGTATGTTCAGTAGGGGCTGTGTAGAGAGAGAAAAAAGGAGAGGACATAGTATGAGCTGTGGAATTCAGACATAAAGAACTGAAATGAAGACATAGTACAGAGAATAAGCTGTGTGCCAGGACCAGGGACAGCGTGATCTCAGCACTGGCAATAGATTTCTACTCAGTGGATCTGTTATTAAAGGGGTTCTGCAGTTTTTTCAAACTGATGATCTATCCTCTGGATAGATCATCAGCATCTGATCGGTGGCGGTCCGACACCCGGGACCCCCTCCGATCAGCTGTTTGAGAAGGCAGCGGCGCTGCAGGAGCGCGGCGGCCTTCTCTGTGTTTTCCTCAGGCACAGTGACGTCACGACTAGTATCACTGGCCTGGGCGGGGCTAAGCTCTGTTCACATGAATGGAGCTTAGCCCGCCCAGGCCAGTGATAGTAGTCGTGACGTCACTGGGCCTGCGGTAAACACAGAGAAGGCCGCGGCGCTCCTGCAGCGCCGCTGCCTTTTCAAACAGCTGATCGGCGGGGGCCCCGGGTGTCGGACCCCCGCCGATCAGATGCTGATGATCTATGCAGAGGATAGATCATCAGTTTGAAAAAACTACAGAACCCCTTTAAGTATAAAGGGCACCTGGTGTAAGAACTGTTGAACTGTATCCTAAAGAGAATATTTGCTGATTTGCAATGCTGTGGTTGCCCCTGATAACAGAATAATGCTCCTAGAGTATGTTCACAATTAGAAGTTTCAAAGACATTTAAAGGGGTTGTCTCACTTCAGCAAATAGCATTTATCACATAGACAAAGTTACTACAAGGCACTTACTAATGTATTGTGATTGTCCGTATTGTCTCCTCTGCAGGCTGGATTCATTTTTCTATCACATTATACACTTCTCAGTTCCATGGTTAAGATCAACCTGCAATCCATCAGTGGTGGTCGTCAGGGGCGTTGCTAGGGTCTCAAAAGATCCGGGGCTTAAAGGGTTTCTGTCACCAGAAATGACCCTATTAAACCAAGTGTCATTTGCAATGAGCAAATGACACTTGATGCCAGTAATGTTACTATTATACTTCTCAGTAACGCCGTTTTGCTAAAAATAGCGATTTTATAATATGCTAATGACCTCCCCTAGGTGCAGTAGGCGTGAACCTGCACCTAGGAGAGGCCGTAATTATGCCTCTTACCACGCCCCCGGTCGCGCTGATTGACAGGGCCGGGCAGCCAGCTCTTTCGGCTCCCGGCCCTGTACGATCCGAAATCCCGCGCCTGCGCAGTAATGAAGCCGGGACCCGGGCGGCGGCGCCGGCTCTCTAGGCGCGCTGATCGCAATGCGCAGGCGCGGGATCAGCGTGCGTTGAGAGCCGGCGCCCGCCCGGGTCCCGGCTTCATTACTGCGCAGGCGCGGGATTTCGGATCGTACAGGGCCGGGAGCCGAAAGAGCTGGCTGCCCGGCCCTGTCAATCAGCGCGACCGGGGGCGTGGTAAGAGGCATAATTACGGCCTCTCCTAGGTGCAGGTTCACGCCTACTGCACCTAGGGGAGGTCATTAGCATATTATAAAATCGTAATTTTTAGCAAAACGGCGTTACTGAGGACTATAATAGTAACATTACTGGCATCAAGTGTCATTTGCTCATTGCAAATGACACTTGGTTTAATAGGGTCATTTCTGGTGACAGAAACCCTTTAAGCTCCGGATGTATATGTGCCATAGTCTTGAAATATCCACCCTGTCCTCTCCCCACCACATACATATATCCCCTCTATGCTCCTCCTCCAGGCACCATCGCTCTTGGTTTAGCGCTGTGTGCTGTGCCAGTGCTGCACTATGTCCTGTCAGTGTGCTCCTATGCACAATATGTACTGGAGCTGTGTGCTGCCAGGACATAGTGCAGCACTAGTGCCGCCACAGCATCTCTCCTCATACACTGAGCAACCCCATCCTCCACAGTATCTCCCTTCATACACTGATCACCCCCATCCTCCACAGCATCTCCCTTCATACACTGATCACCCCCATCCTCCACAGTATCTCTCCTCATACACTGAGCACCCCCATCCTCCACAGTATCTCCCTTCATACACTGATCACCCCCATCCTCCACAGTATCTCCCTTCATACACTGATCACCCCCATCCTCCACAGTATCTCCCTTCATACACTGATCACCCCCATCCTCCACAGTATCTCTCCTCATACACTGATCACCCCCATCCTCCACAGTATCTCCCATCATACACTGATCACCCCCATCCTCCACAGTATCTCCCCTCATACACTGAGCAACCCCATCCTCCACAATATCTCCCCTCATACACTGATCACCCCCATCCTCCCACAGTATCTCTCCTCATACACTGAGCACCCACATCCTCCACAGTATCTCCCTTCATACACTGATCACCCCCATCCTCCACAGTATCTCCCCTCATACACTGATCACCCCCATCCTCCACAGTATCTCTCCTCATACACTGATCACCCCCATCCTCCACAATATCTCCGCCCTCATACACTGATCACCCCCATCCTCCACAATATCTCCCCTCATACACTGATCACCCCCATCCTCCACAGTATCTCTCCTCATACACTGAGCACCCCCATCCTCCACAAGTATCTCCCCTCATACACTGATCCCCCATCCTCCACAGTATCTCCTCATACACTGATCACCCCCATCCTCCACAGTATCTCCCTTCATACACTGATCACCCCCATCCTCCACAGTATCTCCCTCATACACTGATCACCCCCATCCTCCACAGTATCTCCCCCTCACACTGATCACCCCCATCCTCCTCCACACTGTATCTCCCCTCATACACTGATCACCCCCATCCTCCACAGTATCTCCCTTCATACACTGATCACCCCCATCCTCCACAATCTCTCCTCATACACTGATCACCCCCTCCCCACAGTATCTCCCCTCATATACACTCCCCTCATATCTCCCCCACTGAGCACCCCCCTCCTCCACAGTTCTCCCCATCATCACTGAGCACCCCCATCCTCCACAGTATCTCTCCTCAACACTGACACCCCCATCCTCACAGTATCTCCCCTCATACACTGAGCAACCCCATCCTCCACAATATCTCCCCTCAACACTGATCACCCCCCATCCTCCACAGTATCTCTCCTCATACACTGAGCACCCACATCCTCCACAGTATCTCCCTTCATACACTGATCACCCCCATCCTCCACAGTATCTCCCCTCATACACTGATCACCCCCATCCTCCACAGTATCTCTCCTCATACACTGATCACCCCCCATCCTCCACAATATCTCCCCTCATACACTGATCACCCCCATCCTCCACAATATCTCCCCTCATACACTGATCACCCCCATCCTCCACAGTATCTCTCCTCATACATGAGCACCCACATCCTCCACAGTATCTCCCTTCATACACTGATCACCCCCCATCCTCCACAGTATCTCCCCTCATACACTGATCACCCCCATCCTCCACAGTATCTCTCCTCATACACTGATCACCCCCATCCTCCACAGTATCTCTCCTCATACACTGAGCACCCACATCCTCCACAGTATCTCCCTTCATACACTGATCCACCCCATCCTCCACAGTATCTCCCCTCATACACTGAGCACCCCCATCCTCCACAGTATTCTCCCCTTATACACTGCACCCCCATCCTATCTCTCCTCATACACTGATCACCCCATCCTCCACCAGATCTCTCCCTCATACACTGATCAACCCCATCCCTCCTCCACAGTATCTCCCCTCATACACTGAGCACCCCCATCCTCCACAGTATCTCTCCTCATACACTGAGCACCCCCATCCTCCACAGTATCTCTCCTCATACACTGATCACCCCATCCTCCACAGTATCTCCCCTCAATACACTGATCACCTCCATCCTCCACAGTATCTCCCCTCATACACTGATCAACCCCATCCTCCACAGTATCTCCCCTCATACACTGATCACCCCCATCCTCCACAGTATCTCTCCTTCATACACGATCACCCCCAT
>ONZH01004778.1:0-88143 GCA_900303285.1 Rhinella marina | reverse complement strand
GGCTGTATAATCTGTATGTAGTGAGCTCCCTTCTGGTGATGTATAATCTGTATGTAGTGAGCTCCCTCTAGTGAGCGGCTGTATAATCTGTAATCTGTATTGAGCTCCCTCTAGTGGTGGTTGTTATCTGTTTATAGTGAGCTCCCTCTAGTGGTGGCTGTGTATAAATCTGATGTAGTGAGCTCCCTCTAGTGGTGGCTGTTAATTGTATGTAGTGAGCTCCCTCTATTGGTGGCTGTATAATCTATATGTAGTGAGCTCCCTCCCTCTAGTGGTGCTGATAATTAGGATGTAGAAAGCTGTATAATCTGTATGTAGTGAGCTCCCTCTAGTGGTGCTGTATAATCTGTATGTAGTGAGCTCCTCTAGTGGTGGCTGTATAATCTGTATGTATGAGCTGCCTCTAGGTGCTGTAATCTGTATCTGTATGTAGTGAGCTCCCTCCCTCTGTATGTAGTGAGTGGTGGCTGTATAATCTGTATGTAGTGAGCTGCTCTAGTCGGGCTGTATAATCTATGTAGTGAGCTCCCTCTAGTGGTGGCTGTGTAATCTGTATGTAGTGAGTCCTCTAGTGGTGGCTGTATAATCTGTATGTAGTGAGCTCCCTCTAGTGGTGGCTGTGTTAATCTGTATGTAGTGAGCTCCCTCTAGTGGTGGCTGTATAATCTGTATGTAGTGAGCTCCCTCTAGTCGTGCTGCTGTAGTGAAGTGGCTGTATAATGTAGTAGCTCCCTCTAGTCGTGGCTGTATAAGTCTGTATCTGTATATGTGTAGCTCCCTTAGTGGTGGCTGATAATCTGTATGTAGTGAGCTCCCTCTAGTGGTGGCTGTATAATCTGTATGTAGTGAGCTCCCTCTAGTGTGGCTGTATAATCTGTATGTAGTGAGCTCCCTCTAGTGGTGGTATAATCTGCTCCCTCTAGTGTGGCTGTATAATCTGTATGTAGTGAGCTCCCTCTAGTGTGGCTGTATAATCTGTATGTAGTGAGCTCCCTCTAGTGGCGCTGTATAATCTGTATGTAGTGAGCTCCCTCTAGTGGTCTGTATAATCTGTATGTATTAGTCGTGGCTGTATAATCTGTATATGTGTATGTAGTCTCCCTCTGTAGTAGTGGTGCTGTGTAGTGAGCTGGCTGTATAATCTGTATGTAGTGAGCTCCTCTAGTGGTGGCTGTATAATCTGTATGTATGAGCTCCCTCTAGTGGTGGCTGTATAATCTGTATGTAGTGAGCTCCCTCTCTGAGTAGTCGTGGCTGTATAATCTGTATGTAGTGAGCTCCTCTAGTGGTGGCTGTATGTAGGTATAATCTCTAGGGTGGCTGTATAATCTGTATGTAGTGAGCTCCCTCTAGTGTGGCTGCTATAATCTGTATGTAGTGAGCTCCCTCTAGTGGTGGCTGTATAATCTGTATGTAGTGAGCTCCCTCTAGTGGTGACGTATGTAAGTGTGGCTGTAAATCTGCATGTAGTGAGCTCCCTCTAGTGGTATGAGCTGGCTGTATAATCTGTATGTAGTGAGCTCCCTCTAGTGGTGGCTGTATAATCTGTATGTAGTGAGCTCCCTCTAGTGAGGTGGCTGTATAATCTGTATGTAGTGAGCTCCCTCTAGTGCGGTAATCTGTTATAATCTGTATGTAGAGCTCCCTCTAGTGGTGGCTGTATAATCTGTATGCGTATGAGCTCCCCTAGTGTGCTGTATAATCTGTAGTAATGTTAGTGAGCTCCTCTAGTGGTGGCTGTATAATCTGTATGTAGTGAGCTCCCTCTAGTGGTGTATGTATAATCTGTATGTAGTTAGCTCCCTCAGAGGTGGCTGTATAATCTGTATGTAGTGAGCTCCCTCTATTAATCTGTATGAGTGACTCCCTCTAGTGGTGGCTGTATAATCTGTATGTAGTGAGCTCCCTCTAGTGGTGACTGTAAATCTGTATGTAGTGAGCTCCCTCTAGTGGTGGCTCTGTAGTGCTCCCGTGGCTGTATAATCTGTATGTAGTGGAGCTCCTCTAGTGGTGCTGTATAATCTGTATGTAGTGAGCTCCCTCTAGTGGTGGTGTATAATCTGTATGTAGTGAGCTCCCTCTAGTGGTGGCTATAACCTGTATATAGTGTAGTCCTGACTGCCTGGTATAATCTGTTATGTAGTGAGCTCCCTCTAATCTGGCTGTATAATCTGTATGTAGTGAGCTACTGGTGGCTGTATAATGTATGTAGTGAGCTTCCCTCAGTGGTGGCTGTATAATCTGTATGTAGTGAGCTCCCTCTAGTTGGCTGTATAATCTGTATGTAGTGAGCTCCTCTACTGGTGGCTGTATAATCTGTATGTAGTGAGCTCCCTCTAGTGGGGCTGTAATCTGTATGTAGAGCTCCCTCTGGGGCTGTATAATCTGTATGTAGGTGAGCTCCCTCTAGTGGTGGTATAATCTGTATGTAGTGAGCTCCCTCTACTGGTGGCTGCTGTATGTATGAGCTCCCTCTAGTGGTGCTGTATGTAGTGAGCTCCCTAGTGTGTGCGGTATAATCTGTATGTAGTGAGCTCCCTCTAGTGGTGGCTGTATAATCTGTATGTAGTGAGCTCCCTCTAGTGGTGCTGTATATCTGTATGTAGTGAGCTCCCTCTGGCTGTAGTGGTGCTGTTAAATCTGTATGTAGTGAGCTCCCTCTAGTGGTGGCTGTATAATCTGTATGTAGTGAGCTCTCTCTCTAGTGGTGGCTGTATAATCTGTATGTAGTGAGCTCCCTCTATTGGTGGCTGTATAATCTGTATGTAGTGTACTGGTGGTGTAAATCTGTATTGTAGTGAGCTCTAGTGGTGGCTGTATAATCTGTATGAGTGACTCCCTCTAGTGGTGGCTGTATAATCTGTATGTAGTGAGCTCCTCTAGTGGTGGCTGTTAATCTGTATGTAGTGAGCTCCCTCTAGTGTGGCTGTATAATCTGTATGTAGTGAGCTCCCTCTAGTGTGGCTGATAATCTGTATGTAGTGAGCTCCCTCTAGTGGCTGTAGTAATCTGTATGTAGTGAGCTCCCTCTAGTGGTGGCTGTAGTAATCTGTAATGTAGTGAGCTCCCTCTAGTGGTGGCTGTATAATCTGTATGTAGTGAGCTCCCTCTAGTCTGGTGCTGTATAATCTGTATGTAGTGAGCTCCCCTAGTGGTCTGTATAATCTAGGCTCCTCTAGTGTGGCTGTATAATCTGTATGTAGTGAGCTCCCTCTAGTGGTGGTTGTATTAATCTGTATGTAGTGAGCTCCCTCTAGTGGTGGCTGTATAATCTGTATGTAGTGAGCTCCCTCTAGTGGTGGCTGTATAATCTGTATGTAGTGAGCTCCCTCTAGTGGTGGCTGTATAATCTGTATGTTAGTGAGCTCCCTCTAGTGGTGGCTGTAATCGTAAGCTCCCTCTTCTCTGGTATGTATGTTAGTGAACGTATAATCTGTATGTAGTGAGCTCCCTCTAGTGGTGGCTCTATAATCTGTATGTAGTGAGCTCCCTCTAGTGGTGGCTGTATAATCTGATGTAGTGAGCTCCCTCTAGTGGTGGCTGTATAATCTGTATGTAGTGAGCTCCCTTTTAGTGGTGGCTGTATAATCTGTATGTAGTGAGCTCCCTCTACTGGTGGTGTGTATAACCTGTATAATCTAGTGAGCTCCCTCTAGTGGTGGCTGTATAATCTGTATGTAGTGAGCTCCCTCTAGTGGTGGCTGTATAATCTGTATGTAGTGAGCTCCCTCTAGTGTGGCGTATAATCTTATGTAGTGAGCTCCCTCTAGTGGTGGCTGTATAATCTGTATGTAGTGAGCTCCCTCTAGTGGTGGCTGTATAATCTGTATGTAGTGAGCTCCCTCTAGTGGTGGCTGTATAATCTGTATGTAGTGAGCTCCCTCTACTGGTGGCTGTATAATCTGTATGTAGTGAGCTCCCTCTAGTG
Source organism: Rhinella marina (assembly GCA_900303285.1). Taxonomy (NCBI): domain Eukaryota; kingdom Metazoa; phylum Chordata; class Amphibia; order Anura; family Bufonidae; genus Rhinella; species Rhinella marina. The sequence goes on along the minus strand of ONZH01004778.1, from coordinate 84,215 downwards.
GTGGCTGTATAATCTGTATGTAGTGAGCTCCCTCTAGTGGTGGCTGTATAATCTGTATGTAGTGAGCTCCCTCTGTGGTGGGCTGTATAATCTGTATGTAGTGAGCTCCCTCTGTATGTAGTACTGGTGCGTATAATCTGTAGTGAGCTCCCTCTATGCGTGCTGTATGTAGTGACTGCTCTGGTGGCTCTATTAGTAGTGGTGGCTGTATAATCTGTATGTAGTGAGCTCCCTCTAGTGGTGGCTGTATAATCTGTATGTAGTGAGCTCCCTCTAGTGGTGGCTGTATAATCTGTATGTAGTGAGCTCCCTCTAGTCGTGGCTGTAGTGGGAGGGAAGTTACTTCACACTTGTGATCAGAGACATTTCCTTTATTATTATGATGTTTTGGAAACTTCCTCTGTTCTGGTCGGAATCTTCTGGATATCAGGAGCACAAATCATCTCTTATGTTATAATGTATAAGTCTGGATGTCATTGTAATAAATCTCCAGCTGATTGAAGATGTTTAGGTCAGAACAGGGTGTTAGTCTCTACCTGTAAATAAGGAGTTTCTGTTCCCTGACATCAAGCAGAGATCATGAAAATAGCAAAGAACAGAAACATATTGGATATTTTCAGGACTCTTCACGATGTCCCTGTGAGGGCGGACTCTTCTGTAATAGCCTCTGGTTTCTGGAGGTTCAGCTTCTGGCGCCCCTTTGGCCATCATCTGATATTACTGTTGGAAGTTTGATCTGGGAACACATTTTTGGGGGTTCAGTTAAAATGGACCTTGTGTACCAGATGAGTGGGCTGAGCCCACCGGAGCGGGAGCCCCTGTATGATGTCTATATGGTGTGTAGGTGAGGGGTGAGGACAGCAGCACTTTCTGGCAGGATGCCCATTCTACTGGGAGATCAGGAAGGGGTTAAGCTTCGTATAACACCCTCGGGGTCCACGGCCGTAAAGGTTTCACATCTGGAAGACGTTGCTGCGGGGAGGAGAATGAGGCCCGGGCTCCTGCTGAAGTTCCTGCTGGAGGAGAGCGGGCGAGCGGCTGCACTGACAGTGCGTCAGAGGGCGTGAGGACTTATGCAGTAGACATCAGTGCAGTGCTGCAACCAGTTCCTGGAATATGGGGGTGGGGGGTGTAGAGGCCCATCCCACAGATCGCCCCAACCTTCCAACCCCCCGCAGAGCTGGATCCAGCATGGTCCACGCTTTTACATGATCCACGTCCAGTTGTGGGAAATTGGGGGGGAGGGGGGTTACTAAACTCAATAACTGAAGGAACGAAAACTCAGAGAGACTCATAGTACACATACCCCTTCTTTAGTATCTCTGCTTACTGTCAGCGAATGGCAGCAAACTTGTTGAAATCCAGAAGCTAAATTTGCATCTTACTCACACAGCTGAGGGTATGTTGCAGTGTATTAGCGCAGATAATCCTCTGTGAGTTACATCTATTACTCATGTCCTGGATGCCAGGCTGATAGCTTTCACTGTGGTGATACACAGTAACAAACACTCAGCAGGGAGGTCTAGTTATACTGGACTTTTCACTTATTAGATGGTGGAGTGTCCCTTTAAGTAGTGGCCCCTATCAGCACGAGGCGCGGCGCCGCTGTCTCTTCTGGAATAACTTGAGACGCTCCAGGTTCTTACAATACTTTATTGTTTTCTGTTTCTGGTTCTTGGCCGTCAGGAATAGCAGAGCTGGGCGCGTGTGCAGAGTCTGGATGACCGGCTCCAGATTAGACGCTGCACATTCACACAATGCCCGGTGGAGCCCCGTGGCCCCGAAGGCTACACGACAAGGAGACTTCAGAAAATACTACAAAATGGCAGCATCCAGCAGTATAAAAACGGGTGAAGGCACCGGCGGGAGCTGCAGGTAATGCGGTTCCTGAGTGCAATTAACCCTTTACCTGTTGGGGGTTGGAAGGCTGCACCGATACAGGTGAAACATTGGGCCCCCCAGGCAGGCAGGATGAGAACCCTATTGCACGGTCTCAGACGTGGCGGGGGCCACTAGCCCTTGTGTCCTTTGTGAAGGCACAGGCGGAATCAATGTGTCCGAGGTAGGATACACAGCGCCATCCCATGGCGGATACACAGTTCACTTCAAATAAATAAATTCCCAGGGACCAAATGATAACATTTCTGGGCCCCATCACCCACAGTCTAATGTAGTGTTAACCTCCAGCAAGTCACACGTGGCCCTCACAGCAGCAGGAGCAGTAAGGCTAGCAGTGACCCCAGAAGCCAGTGGCCCCTGGAGGACCCTCTGATTTCTGCTCGGTTCCCTGTGCTTCTCTGAGTCCCGCAGCTGTCGCCGTACCAGTCCATGTAACACTGACAGCGGAAATTTGAACTCAGGTAGCGCTTGTCGTCCTCGGAGAGCTGCCCCTCCGCCCACATAGGGGCCACCGTGTTCGCACCTTTCGTGGCACGCATTATACGGAAGCTCGTCGCATTGAGGTGCAAAAAGCTATCGGTCTTATTGTCTTGTCTCAGGCAGCGACCATTCCCGCTGCAGAGAAAACGGCTGCAGAGGTCTGCCGCGGTCGTCACGTTCACGATGTATTCACCAAAACTGTCTTCTAGGTACGACTTCACCTTCAGGCAAGTCTCCTGCGGGAAACACACAGAGCGTGAGGAGGACAAGCCCCGGAGAATCACAGGAAAGGGACAGAGGTGAAGGAGGATGAGCCCCGGAGAATCACAGGAGGAAGGGACAGAGGTGAGGAGGATGAGCCCCAGAGAATCACAGGAGGAAGGGACAGAGGTGAGGAGGATGAGCCCCGGGAAAAATCACAGGAGGAACAGGACAGAGGTGAGGAGGACGAGCCCCCGGAGAATCACATGAGGAAGGGACAGAGGTGAGGAATGATGAGACCCCGGAGAATCACAGGAAGGGACAGAGGTGAGGAGATGAGCCCCGGAGAATCACAGGAGGAAGGAGACAGAGGTGAGGAGGATGAGCCCCGGAGAATCACATGAGGAAGGGACAGAGGTGAGGAGGATGAGCCCCAGAGAATCACTGAGGAAGGGACAGAGGTGAGGAGGATGAGCCCCGGAGAATCACAGGAGGACAGGACAGAGGTGAGGAGGATGAGCCCCGGAGAATCACAGGAGGAAGGGACAGAGGTGAGGAGGACGAGCCCCGGAGAATCACAGGAGGAAGGGACAGAGGTGAGGAGGACGAGCCCCAGAGAATCACAGGAGGACAGAGGTGAGGAGGATGAGCCCCGGAGAATCATCAGGAGGAAGGACAGAGGTGAGGAGGAAAGCCCGGAGAATCACAGGAGGAAGGGACAGAGGTGAGGAGGATGAGCCCCGGAGAATCACAGGAGGAAGGACAGAGGTGAGGAGGATGAGCCCCGGAGAATCACAGGAGGAAGGGACAGAGGTGAGGAGGACGAGCCCCGGAGAATCACAGGAGGAGGACAGAGGTGAGGAGGAATGAGCCCCGGAGAATCACAGGAGGACAGGAGGACAGAGAGGTGAGGAGGATGAGCCCCGGAGAATCACAGGAAGGACAGAGGTGAGGAGGAATGAGCCCCGGAGAATCACAGGAGGAAGGACAGAGGTGAGGAGGATGAGCCCCGGAGAATCACAGGAGGAGGACAGAGGTGAGGAGGATGAAGCCCCGGAGAATCACAGGAGGACAGAGAGGTGAGGAGGATGAGCCCCGGAGAATCACAGAGGACAGAGGTGAGGAGGACGAGCCCCGGAGAGAATCACAGGAGGACAGAGGTGAGGAGGATGAGCCCCGGAGAAATCACAGGAGGAAGGGACAGAGGTGAGGGAGGATGAGCCCCGGAGAATCACAGGAGGAAGGGACAGAGGTGAGGAGGATGAGCCCCGGAGAATCACAGGAGGGACAGAGGTGAGGAGGATGAGCCCCGGAGAATCACAGGAGGAAGGACAGAGGTGAGGAGGATGAGCCCCGGAGAATCACAGGAGGAAGGGACAGAGGTGAGGAGGATGAGCCCCCGGAGAATCAAAGGAGGAAGGACAGAGGTGAGGAGGATGAGCCCCGGAGAGAATCCAGAGGAAGGGACAGAGGTGAGGAGGATGAGCCCCGGAGAATCACAGAGAGGAACAGAGGTGAAGGAGGATGAGCCCCGGAGAATCACAGGAGAGGACGAGGTGAGGAGGATGAGCCCCGGAGAAATCACAGGAGGGACAGGAGGTGAGAGGAGACAGAGTGAGCCCCCCCAGAGAATCACAGGAGGACAGAGGTGAGGAGGACGAGCCCCAGAGAATCAAACAGGAGGACAGGACAGAGGTGAGGAGGACGAGCCCCAGAGAATCACAGGAGGACAGAGGTGAGGAGGATGAGCCCCAGAGAATCACAGGAGGACAGAGGTGAGGAGGATGAGCCCCAGAGAATCACAGGAGGACAGAGGTGAGGAGGATGAGCCCCAGAGAATCACAGGAGGACAGGACAGAGGTGAGGAGGATGAGCCCCGGAGAATCACAGGAGGACAGAGAGTGAGGAGGATGAGCCCCAGAGAATCACAGGAGGAAGAGGACAGAGGTGAGGAGGATGAGCCCCGGAGAATCACAGGAGGAAGGGACAGAGGTGAGGAGGATGAGCCCCGGAGAATCACAGGAAGGACAGAGGTGAGGAGGAATGAGCCCCAGAGAATCACAGGAGGACAGAGGTGAGGAGGATGAGCCCCGGAGAATCACAGAGAGGAACAGAGGTGAGGAGGAATGAGCCCCGGAGAATCACAGGAGGACAGAGGTGAGGAGGATGAGCCCCCAGAGAATCACAGGAGGAAGGACAGAGGTGAGGAGGATGAGCCCCGAGGAGGAGCCCAGAGAATCACATGAGGACAGAGGTGAGGAGGATGAGCCCCAGAGAATGAGGACAGGAGAGGAGAGGACAGAGGTGAGGAGATGAGAGAATCAGAGGAGGACAGAGGTGAGGAGGATGAGCCCCAGAGAATCACACAGGAGGAGAGAATCAGAGGACAGAGGTGAGGAGGAGGGATGAGCCCCGGAGAAATCACAGGAGGACAGAGGTGAGGAGGAATGAGGTGAGGAGGACGAGCCAGGAGGACCGGAGAATCACAGGAGACAGAGGACAGAGGTGAGGAGGATGAGCCCCGGAGAATCACAGGGAGGACAGGACAGAGGTGAGGAGGATGAGAATCACCCGAGAGAATCACACAGGAGGACAGAGGTGAGGAGGAGGCCGTGTATGAAGTAATCACGTACAGGAGAATATGGCATGTGGACAGTTGGGCAGAAGTTGGCAGCCTGTAATGCTCCAGTCGCTGTAGAACTACAACTCCTAGCAGGCCAATGCTGGGATGAGTAGTTGACATCAGCTGGTGCGGCACAGAGCACGATGTAGCCCAAGGCTGAGGCCTCGTGAGAGGTCAGATGACCTCAGGATGATATGGAGGACAATGTACACATCTTACACGCATCACATGACGGCGCCTCATAGCGGAGCCACGCGTGACCACTCTGACCGGGGCACTCACCGTGTTCTTTGCATATTCGGCATCACCCCAGAAGATGACGCCGGCGGCGCCCTGTGCAGCACTCTCACCGATCGTGTAGACTAAATCTATCTGGAAAAAGTAGAGAAAACATTAATAATTAATAGGGGAGCAACTCAGCCGCATGGCACAACGTCAGTCTTTACTGTATTCTAGCATTTTATTCATGCAGCAGGAGACTCAGGATGAACAGAGAAATTATATCTCTGTGCATCAGCTGCATCTGTGGTTGGGATATATGGTGGGATCCTCCTGGGGAGGGGGTTATACTCTCTATGGTGCTCCTGGGAGGGGGTTATACTCTCTATGGTGCTCCTGGGGAGGGGGTTATACTCTCTATGTGTCCTGTGGGAGGGGGTTAACTCTCTATGGTGCTCTGGGAGGGGTTATACTCTCTATGGTGCTCCTGGGAGGGGTATACTCTCTATGGTGCTCCTGGGGAGGGGGTTATACTCTCTATGGTGCTCCTGGGGAGGGGGTTATACTCTCTATGTGCTCCTGGGGAGGGGGTTATACTCTCTATGGTGCTCCTGGGGAGGGGTATACTCTCTATGGGATCCTGGGAGGGGACTCTCTATGGTCTCCTGGAGGGGGGTTATACTCTCTATGGTGCTCCTGGGGAGGGGGTTTAACTCTCTATGGTGATCCTGGGGAGGGGTTATACTCTCTATGGTGATCCTGGGGAGGGGGTTATACTCTCTATGGTGCTCCTGGGAGGGGGTCATACTCTCTATGGTGCTCCTGGGGAGGGGGTTATACTCTCTATGTGATCCTGGGGGAGGGGTTATACTCTCTATGGTGCTCCTGGGAGGGGGTCATACTCTCTATGGTGCTCCTGGACAGGGGTTATACTCTCTATGGTGAGGGGGGTTATACTCTCTATGGTGCTCCTGGAAGGGGTTATACTCTCTATGTGCTCCTGGAGAGGGGTTATACTCTCTATGTGCCTGGAGAGGGGGTATACTCTCTATGGTGCTCCTGGAGGGGGTTATACTCTCTATGGTGCTCCTGGAGAGGGGGTTATACTCTCTATGGTGCTCCTGGAGAGGGGTTATAACTCTCTATGGTGCTCCTGGAGAGGGGGTTAACTCTCTATGGTGCTCCTGGGAGGGGGTTATACTCTCTATGGTGCTCCTGGAGAGGGTTATACTCTCTATGTGCTCCTGGGAGGGCGGTTATACTCTCTATGGTGCTCCTGGGGAGGGGGTTATACTCTCTATGTGCTCCTGGGGAGGGGTTTACTCTCTATGGTGCCCTGGAGAGGGGGATACTCTCTTATGGTGCTCCTGAGAGGGTTATACTCTCTATGGTGCTCCTGGAGAGGGGGTTATACTCTCTATGGTGCTCCTGGAGAGGGGGGTTATACTCTCTATGGTGCTCCTGGGAGGGGGTTATACTCTCTATGGTGCTCCTGGGGAGGGTTATACTCTCTATGGTGCTCCTGGGAGGGGGGTATACTCTCTATGGGTGCTCCTGGGGAGGGGGTTATACTCTCTATGGTGGCTCCTGGGGAGGGGTTATACTCTCTATGGTGCTCCTGGGAGGGGTTATACTCTCTATTGGTGCTCCTTGGGAGGGGGTTATACTCTCTATGGTGATCCTGGAGAGGGGTCATACTCTCTATGGTGCTCCTGGGGAGGGGTTATTACTCTCTATGGTGCTCCTGGGGAGGGGTTATACTCTCTATGGTGCTCCTGGGAGGGGGTTATACTCTCTATGGTGCTCCTGGGAGGGTTATACTCCTATGGGTGCTCCTGGAGGGGTTATACTCTCTATGGTGCTCCTGGGGAGGGGGTTTATACTCTCTATGGTGCTCCTGGGAGGGGGTTATACTCTCTATGGTGCTCCTGGGGAGGGGGTTATACTCTCTATGGGTGCTCCTGGGGAGGGGGTTATACTCTCTATGGTGCTCCTGGGAGGGGGTTATACTCTCTATGGTGCTCCTGGGGAGGGGTTATACTCTCTCTATGGTGCTTCCTGGGGAGGGGTTATACTCTCTATGGTGCCTCCTGGGGAGGGGGTTATACTCTCTATGGGTGCTCCTGGGAGGGGGTTATACTCTCTATGGTGCTCCTGGGAGGGGTTATACTCTCTATGGTGCTCCTGGGGAGGGTGTTATACTCTCTATGTGTGCTCCTGGGAGGGGGTTATACTCTCTATGGTGCTCCTGGGAGGGGGTTATACTCTCTATGGTGCTCCTGCGGGAGGGGTTATACTCTCTATGGTGCTCCTGGGGTATACTCTCTAGGGGGTTATACTCTCTATGGTGCTCCTCCTGGGGAGGGGGTCATATACTCTCTATGGTGCTCCTGGGGAGGGGGTTATACTCTCTATGGTGCTCCTGGGGGAGGGGGTTATACTCTCTATGGTGATCCTGGGAGGGGTTTATACTCTCTATGGTGATCCTGGGGAGGGGTTATACTCTCTATGGTGCTCCTGGGAGGGGGTTATACTCTCTATGGTGCTCCTGGGGAGGGGTTATACTCTCTATGGTGCTCCTGGGGAGGGTTATACTCTCTATGGTGATCCTGGGGAGGGGGTTATACTCTCTATGGTGCTCCTGGGGAGGGGGTTATACTCTCTATGGTGATCCTGGGAGAGGGTTATACTCTCTATGGTGATCCTGGGGAGGGGGTTATACTCTCTATGGCTGGGAGGGGGTTATACTCTCTATGGTGCTCCTGGGGAGGGGGTTATCTCTCTATGGTGCTCCTGGAGGGGTTATACTCTCTATGGTGCTCCTGGGAGAGGGGGTTATACTCTCTATGGTGATCCTGGGGAGGGGGTCATACTCTCTATGGTGATCCTGGGAGGGGGTTATACTCTCTATGGTGCTTCCTGGGGAGGGGGTTATACTCTCTATGGTGCTCCTGGAGAGGGGGTTATACTCTCTATGGTGATCCTGGGGAGGGGGTTATACTCTCTATGGTGCTCCTGGGGAGGGGGTTATACTCTCTATGGTGATCCTGGGGAGGGGTTATACTCTCTATGGTGATCCTGGGGAGGGGTATACTCTCTATGGGTGCTCCTGTGGGAGGGGTTATACTCTCTATGGTGCTCCTGGGGAGGGGGTTATACTCTCTATGGTGATCCTGGGGAGGGGGTCATACTCTCTATGGTGATCCTGGGGAGGGGGGTTATACTCTCTATTGGTGCTCCTGGGAGGGGTTATACTCTCTATGTGCTCTGGGGAGGGTTATACTCTCTATGGTGATCCTGGGAGGGGGTCATACTCTCTATGGTGATCCGGGAGGGGGGTTATACTCTCTATGGTGCTTCCTGGGGAGGGGGTTATACTCTCTATGGTGATCCTGGGGAGGGGGTTAATCTCCTATGGGTGCTCCTGGGGAGGGGGTTATACTCTCTATGGTGCTCCTGGGGAGGGGGTTATATTATCTGAGGTGCTCCTAGGTAAGGAGACATTATCTTTGGGGGCTTTCCACCTCCTAACTGGCATTGGGGGCAGCAGAGCTCTGGGACGTGGCTGCCGGCTGCAGTGTAACGTGAATGGGGTTGGACTCCTCTGTGATGGACATGCCCGATCCTGCAATTGGCTAATTCCATTCCTCATTCCATAAACACATCTGTCCCACAATTCAGGGCCGGGTTTCCCGAGAATTCAGCACATGTTCCAATTATATCATATACAGGGGATATTATATAATATGATGACGCCCTCCCCCCATACATGTAGGGGTTAACAGCCTGAACTGCCAGAATTTGCATAGTTAGAGGTCAGCTGATGGGTCACATGACAGAAGGGAGGAGCTAAACTGTTCTTTTCTATTTCAGCAGCAGCTTTGGATGTGACTAGAGGACACCATATTAAACAGCAAAGCAGGAGAGGGGCGGCCATGCTGGACTCGTCCTTGTCCCTGGTTGTCCGGTGACACAGGGTGGTCTTACCTGGGACAGGGTGTCCAGCTTCTTCATGTAGGTGGGTCGCGAGTACACGTAGACGGGCAGGGCGTAGTCCTTGTGGTGCTTGTTTGCGATCCTCATGGCTTCCTTCACCCGGAAGTGCACAAAGAGGCGTCCCTGAGCGGTGGACTCCAGCGTCTGGTTCAGGTAGATGGACGGAAAGAGCGCGGTGCTGGCCTCCCACAGCCAGGACAGCTGGTCATTGCGGGAGATCTCCACGTCCGGACACTTGCCGGTGTAGCGCTCCAAGTCCGCCTGGTAGTTGTGGTTGTAGCAGTCGGGGAACAGGTAGAAGCCCCAGAGCTGGCGCGGCCGGTGGCTGCGGGCGTGCAGCAACGTTTGCTCCATGAAGCTGCGGGCCGCGCTTTCAAACTCGTACTGCGCCTGCTTTTTGACGTTCTCCTCGGGCCAGGTGGGGTGGCGGTCGGCCACCAGCTTCTGTGACATATGCCGGTATATGTGCTTAGGGTTCCAGTTTCTTAACCATATGGGGCGCCACTCCTCCCAGTCAATGACGGCAGACCTTCCTCGTCCACCGTCTTGTTGATGTATTTCTTTAACCCTTCCTGCATCCAGTTCAGGTGGGCGCTGAGGCTGGCGTTCTGGGGGACGCCGCCATAGTAGGAAGTGTTATGTTCATCATAGTAAGGGTAGTACCCGAGGCGCTCCTTGTAGAAGATGGCGAGTTTCTGGTCCACAAAGCCCTCGTTGGGAGACGCACTGAAGTCAAAGAGTCGTAAATCGAAAGGCACATTGTGTCGCGGCGGACATTCCTGCGTTGGGGCGTTCCAGCCGACCACAAATGGTCGCCCAGTATAAATAGGGCGAAAAGTGGGCTTCTCCAGTGCGGGAGATGAAAGGTCAAGATGGAAGGTGAGGAGGAGGCACCACAGGATGGACATGAAGGAGGCAGTCATAGTGAAAACGGAGGAGACACCTGAATCGGGAAGAGAAGGCGAGAGAAATGATCAGTAAGTCATCAATAATAGCGCGATAATCATCCTGGGTGTAATACGTGGAGACAGCTCTGATGTCCGTATCTACTATTGATGACATCACAGACAACCAGAGGAGCTCTGATGTCACCACAGACAACTGGAGGAGCCCTGATGTCACCAAAGACAACCGGAGGAGCCCTGATGTCACCACAGACAACCGGAGAAGCTCTGATGTCACCACAGACAACCGGAGGAGCTCTGATGTCACCACAGACAACCGGAAGAGCTCTGATGTCACTACAGACAACCGGAGGGGCTCTGATGTCATCACAGACAACCAGAGAAGCTCTGATGTCATCACAGACAACCAGGAGGACTCTGATGTCATCACAGACAACCAAGGAGCCCTGATGTCACCACAGACAAACCGGAGGAGCCCTGATGTCACCACAGACAACCAGAGGAGCTCTGATGTCACCACAGACAACCGGAGCGAGCTCTGATGTCACCACAGACAACCAGAAGAGCTCTGATGTCACTACAGACAACCGGAGGGGCTCTGATGTCACTACAGGACAACCAGAGGTGCTTCTGATGTCATCACAGACAACCAGAGGAGCTCTGATGTCATCACAGACAACCGGAGGAGCTCTGATGTCACCACAGACACCGGAGAGCTCTGATGTCACACAGACAACCGGAGGAGCTCTATGTCACCACAGAACTGATGGACAAGAGAGCTCTGATGTCACCACAGACAACCGGAGGAGCTCTGATGATGTCACCACAGACAACCGGAGGAGCTCTGATGTCACCACAGACAACCGGAGGAGCTCTGATGTCACCACAGACAACCGGAGGAGCTCTGATGTCACCACAGACAACCGGAGGAGCTCTGATGTCATCAAAGACGACCGGAGGAGCTCTGATGTCATCACAGACAACCGGAAGAGCTCTGATGTCACTACAGACAACCAGAGGAGCTCTGATGTCATCACAGACAACCAGAGGAGCTCTGATGTCACTACAGACAACCGGAGGGGCTCTGATGTCATCACAGACAACCAGAGGAGCTCTGATGTCATCACAGACAACCAGAGAGCTCTGATGTCACACAGACAACCAGAGGAGCTCTGATGTCACGACAGACAACCAGAGGAGCTCTGATGTCATCGACAGACAACCAGAGGAGCTCTGATGTCACGACAGACAGGAGCTCTGATGTCACGACACAGACAACCAGAGGAGCTCTGATGTCACGACAGACAACCAGAGGAGCTCTGATGTCACGACAGACAACCAGAGGAGCTCTGATGTCACGACAGACAACCAGAGGAGCTCTGATGTCACGACAGACAACCAGAGGAGCTCTGATGTCACGACAGACAACCAGAGGGAGCTCTGATGTCACGACAGACAACCAGAGGAGCTCTGATGTCACGACAGACAACCAGAGGAGCTCTGATTGTCACGACAGACAACCAGAGGAGCTCTGATGTCACGACAGACAACCAGAGGAGCTCTGATGTCACGACAGACAACAGAGGAGCTCTGATGTCAGACAGACAACCAGAGGAGCTCTGATGTCACGACAGACAACCAGAGGAGCTCTGATGTCACGACAAGACAACCGGAGGAGCTCTGATGTCACGACAGACAACCAGAGGAGCTTCTGATGTCACGACAGACAACCGGAGGAGCTCTGAATGTCACGACAGACAACCAGAGGAGCTCTGATGTCACGACAGACAACCGAGGAGCTCTGATGTCACGACAGACAACCAGAGGAGCTCTGATGTCACGACAGACAACCGGCGGAGGAGCTCTGATGTCACGACAGACAACCAGAGGAGCTCTGATGTCACGACAGACAACCAGAGGAGCTCTGATGTCACGACAGACAACCAGAGGAGCTCTGATGTCACGACAGACAACCAGAGGAGCTCTGATGTCACGACAGACAACCAATGGAGCTCTGATGTCATCACCTGCACATGCTAAGTGGTTTACCTCTAAGAATTAGAATACTGTGGTTTATTCCAATATCACTTGTTGAATGTAACAATTTGCTGTTCAGTTTTCATAAGGTTTTTTTTTTTTTTACATTGTTTTAATATCAGAGGATTATGCAATATCACTGCCTGAGTGCAACTTCTGGTCTTCACTACACTATATACTGACAGCTTTCAGCTGAATGAAGGTGATATCACCGGAACGCGTAGCTTTGACCTTATTTTACTGTTTTTTAATGTTAATAAATGTCTTTTAGTAGAATCCATTAGTGAAGATTTAGTTTCTTCTTGCTCCTCAAGCAAACTTGTTTTCCACGTGATCTACAAACACACCACGGGGGAACTCTGATGTCATCACACACAACCAGGGGAACTCTGATGTCATCACACACAACCAGGGGAACTCTGATGTCATCACACACAACCAGGGGAACTCTGATGTCATCACACACAACCAGGGGAACTCTGATGTCATCACACACAACCAGGGGAACTCTGATGTCATCACACACAACCAGGGGAACTCTGATGTCATCACACACAACCAGGGGAACTCTGATGTCATCACACACAACCAGGGGAACTCTGATGTCATCACACACAACCAGGGGAACTCTGATGTCATCATCTGCAACTGAAGTCATCATACAACCAATGCAAAATCTGAGGCCACCCTGAAGCTCGGGGTATCCGGCAGGGTCTTGCATGAGCAGAGACTATTTCCAGTAGGCCGAGGCACGGCTAGTAGGCTTGCTGTGCTGCACAATTTACGTAGCAGGAGGTGGTCGGGGCGGAGTCTCATCTCACCTTAGTAACTGAAAATGAGACAACCCCTTTAAGATTTTGCAAATTGATGCTGTGAGTGTGGCCCCTGCTCCTGGAAGCTACGGGGGAGAGAAGTGGTGTCATCCCTAGAACTGAAACCTCCGCGATCCAGGTGATGACATCACTTCACCCTAACAAAGTCGGCGATATCCTGGCGTGGTCCTGCTTATACAGCTGCAGGCTTGTTACAATGTATGCTGCATCTACCTCACCCCTTCCTGAACTCAATGATCCTGGCTGACAGTGCCCCGCCCACATGACTCCTACACCTGACAAACTGGAGGATCCTACAGAGCAAATGCCTGAAGAATGAGTGTGACAGTCCATGACAGGGAAATGACCTACAGCAACAACGCACACATATCAGTCACATATGATGTAATGTCTCTGGAGGTTATATCAGTACTGGAGCGTTATAAGAGGAGCGGCTGATATCAGTCACATATGATGTAATGTCTGGAGGTTATATCAGTACTGGAGCATTATAAGAGGAGCGGCTGATATCAGTCACATATGATGTAATGTCTGGAGGTTATATCAGTACTGGAGCGTTATAAGAGGAGCGGCTGATATCAGTCACATATGATGTAATGTCTCTGGAGGTTATATCAGTACTGGAGCGTTATAAGAGGAGCGGCTGATATCAGTCACATATGATGTAATGTCTCTGGAGTTATATCAGTACTGGAGCGTTATAAGAGGAGCGGCTGATATCAGTCACATATGATGTAATATCTGGAGGTTTTATCAGTACTGGAGCGTTATAAGAGGAGCAGCTGATATCAGTCACATATGATGTAATGTCTCTGGAGGTTATATCAGTACTGGAGCGTATAAGAGGAGCGGCTGATATCAGTCACATATGATGTAATGTCTCTGGAGGTTATATCAGTACTGGAGCGTTATAAGAGGAGCGGCTGATATCAGTCACATATGATGTAATGTCTCTGGAGGTTATATCAGTACTGGAGCGATATAAGAGGAGCGGCTGATATCAGTCATATATGATATAATGTCTCTGGAGATTATATCAGTACTAGAGCGTTATAAGAGGAGCGGCTGATATCAGTCACATATGATGTAATATCTGGAGGTTATATCAGTACTGGAGCGTTGTAAGAGGAGCGGCTGATATCAGTCATATATGATGTAATGTCTCTGGAGGTTATATCAGTACTGGAGCGTTATAAGAGGAGCGGCTGATATCAGTCATATATGATGTAATGTCTCTGGAGGTTATATCAAGTACTGGGAGCGTTATAAGAGGAGCGGCTGATATCAGTCACATATGATGTAATGTCTCTGGAGGTTATATCAGTACTAGAGCGTTATAAGAGGAGCGGCTGATATCAGTCACATATGATGTAATATCTGGAGGTTATATCAGTACTGGAGCGTTATAAGAGGAGCGGCTGATATCAGTCATATATGATGCAATGTCTCTGGAGGTTATATCAGTACTAGAGCGTTATAAGAGGAGCGGCTGATATCAGTCACATATGATGTAATGTCTCTGGAGGTTATATCAGTACTGGAGCGTTATAAGAGGAGCGGCTGATATCAGTCATATATGATGCAATGTCTCTGGAGGTTATATCAGTACTAGAGCGTTATAAGAGGAGCGGCTGATATCAGTCACATATGATGTAATATCTGGAGGTTATATCAGTACTGGAGCGTTATAAGAGGAGCGGCTGATATCAGTCATATATGATGTAATGTCTCTGGAGGTTATATCAGTACTAGAGCGTTATAAGAGGAGCGGCTGATATCAGTCATATATGATGTAATGTCTCTGGAGGTTATATCAGTACTAGAGCGTTATAAGAGGAGCGGCTGATATCAGTCATATATGATGTAATGTCTCTGGAGGTTATATCAGTACTGGAGCGTTATAAGAGGAGCGGCTGATATCAGTCACATATGATGTAATGTCTCTGGAGGTTATATCAGTGCTGGAGCGTTATAAGAGGAGCGGCTGATATCAGTCACATATGATGTAATGTCTGGAGGTTATATCAGTACTGGAGCGTTATAAGAGGAGCGGCTGATATCAGTCACATATGATGTAATGTATCTGGAGGTTATATCAGCACTGGAGCGTTATAAGAGGAGCGGCTGATATCAGTCACATATGATGTAATGTCTGGAGGTTATATCAGTACTGGAGCGTTATAAGAGGAGCGGCTGATATCAGTCACATATGATGTAATGTCTCTGGAGGTTATATCAGTACTGGAGCGTTATAAGAGGAGCGGCTGATATCAGTCACATATGATGTAATGTCTCTGGAGGTTATATCAGTACTGGAGCGTTATAAGAGGAGCGGCTGATATCAGTCACATATGATGTAATGTCTCCGGAGGTTATATCAGTTCTGGAGCGTTATAAGAGGAGCGGCTGATATCAGTCACATATGATGTAATGTCTCTGGAGGTTATATCAGTACTGGAGCGTTATAAGAGGAGGGGCTGATATCAGTCACATATGATGTAATGTCCTCTGGAGGTTATATCAGTGCTGGAGCGTTATAAGAGGAGCGGCTGATATCAGTCACATATGATGTAATGTCTCCGGAGGTTATATCAGTACTGGAGCGTTATAAGAGGAGCGGCTGATATCAGTCACATATGATGTTATGTCTCTGGAGGTTATATCAGTACTGGAGCGTTATAAGAGGAGCGGCTGATATCAGTCACATATGATGTAATATCTCTGGAGGTTATATCAGTACTGGAGCGTTTATAAGAGGAGCGGCTGATATCAGTCACATATGATGTAATGTCTCTGGAGGTTATATCAGTACTGGAGCGTTATAAGAGGAGCGGCTGATATCAGTCACATATGATGTAATGTCTCTGGAGGTTATATCAGTACTGGAGCGTTATAAGAGAAGCAGCTGATATCAGTCACATATGATGTAATGTCTCTGGAGGTTATATCAGTACTGGAGCGTTATAAGAGGAGCGGCTGATATCAGTCACATATGATGTAATGTCTCTGGAGGTTATATCAGTACTAGAGCGTTATAAGAGGAGCTGATATCAGTCACATATGATGTAATGTCTGGAGGTTATATCAGCACTGGAGCGTCCTACAGTTGGTATATTCATCAGGCCGACACATGGGGAGGAGACGGTTGGCGTGTTTGGTGCACCGACATGTGTCGCCCTATTGTTATTGTATTACCATGATACGTCTTTGCAAAAAAAAAAAAAGTTCACCTGGAAATTATCAGCTGCGTGTGAACACTTCCATACATGGGATTCGGAATATCTGACATGTCTGGACAGAGCCCAAGTGTTAGGAATGTCTTTATGGAAGGGCAGAACAGCAGGGACAGTATGGAGTCTACTGGTGACCCATCCCCCGCCCAGCACTCTCCTGGGGCCCGACTCCTCATCTCCCATTGTCTGCACTGTTCCTTTATCACACAATGGCGTTTGCCTATCTGTCGGTGTATATATAACACAGGTATATCTGTCAGTGTATATAACATAGGTATATCTGTCAGTGTATATAACATAGGTATATCTGTCAGTGTATGTATAACACAGGTATATCTGTAGGTGTCAGTGTATATATAACATAGGTATATCTGTAGGTGTCAGTGTATATATAACATAGGTATATCTGTAGGTGTCAGTGTATGTATATCTGTCAGTGTATATCTGTAAGTGTCAGTGTATATATAACACAGGTATATCTGTCAGTGTATGTATAACATAGGTATATCTGTCAGTGTATGTATAACACAGGTATATCTGTAGGTGTCGGTGTATATATAACATAAGTATATCTGTAGGTGTCAGTGTATATATAACATAGGTATATCTGTCAGTGTATGTATAACATAGGTATATCTGTCAGTGTATGTATAACACAGGTATATCTGTAGGTGTCAGTGTATATATAACATAGGTATATCTGTCAGTGTATGTATAACATAGGTATATCTGTCAGTGTATGTATAACACAGGTATATCTGTCAGTGTATATAACATAGGTATATCTGTAGGTGTCAGTGTATATAACATAGGTATATCTGTAGGTGTCAGTGTATGTATAACATAGGTATATCTGTCAGTGTATGTATAACACAGGTATATCTGTAGGTATCCCATGTAGCAGAGCTGGTTGTGTTGTGCCCGCACTCACCGCCCGGTCGCTCAGCGCCGCCTCCCCCCGGGTTCATGGTTTCTCCGCCGCTCGTCTCCGTCCCGGGCCTTTCATTCACATAAAGAACCCGATCTCGCCTCAACCACCGCTCCCGGCACAGATAGGGGCGTCCTGCTCTCCGTCCGTTTCGCCTCTCCCGAAAGTCGGATTTATGCGGCACCAGACACCCCTCAGAATGGGACACTCCACTATTAGTAGGCGGAGTCGAAGATTAAAGGGACAGTCTCGCCAACGATGAGAGTGCTGGTGAGGGCAGGTAGAGTGCAAGCTCTGCGGTCAGATCTATAGAGGGAGCCGAATACTGAACAATCACTCCCATCATTACAAACTTCATACATTCTTCCTAATGGCAACAATACAGGGCTTCAGCAGTTACAGGTCCATCAGTGGCTGTGTAGATTGTCAGCTCCTATGGTCAGAACTGAACCCCCTCATAACATGTATGAGCATAGATGAGGTTCAACATGTCTCCTGCCTCAGTGACCGGCGCCTCCGCTGCGTGCTGGAAATACGGCCCAGGAAACGGGACAACTGCTATTCCATCAGTGTAAATCCTCCTCAGCAGGAAGCCAGGTGAGCAGGACGAGTGTACCCTACACTGGGGGCCAGAGGGAAGAGAGGGAGGAGATCCAGGACCTGGAAGAAGAGACGGAGGAGATCCCGGGCCGGAAGGAAGATACGGAGGAGATCCCGGACCTGGGAGAAGAGAGGGAAGAGATCCCAGACCTGGGAGAAGAGACGGAGGAGATCCCAGGCCAGAGGAGATCCCGGACATGGGAGAAGAGACTGAGGAGATTCTGTGACAAAGAAGATCCCAGGCCAGAGGAAAGAGACGGAGGAAGATCCCAGACCTGGGAGAAGAGAAGGAGGAGATCCCAGGCCAGAGGGAGGAGACAGAGGAGATCCCGGGCTGGAGGGGCTGACGGAGGAGATCCAGCAACAGATCAGATCCCAGGCCAAAGGGAAGAGACAGAGGAGATCCTGGACCTGGGAGAAAAGAGGGAGGAGATTCTGGACCTGGGAGAAGAGAGGGAGGAGATCCCGGGCCAGAGGGAAGAGACAGAGGAGATCCCGGACCTGGATGAAGAGACTTAGGAGATCCTGGGCCAGAGGGTAGAGGTGGAGGAGATCCCACGACAGAGGGAAGAGACGGAGGTGATCCCAGACCTGGGAGAAGAGGAGATCCTGTGACAGAGGACATCCCCGGCCAGAGTGAAGAGACAGAGAAGATCCAGCAACAGAGGAGATCCTGGGCCAAAGGGAAGAGATGGAGGAGATCCTGGACCTGGGCGAAGAGATGGAGGAGATCCTGGACCTGGGCGAAGGGATGGAGGAGATCCCACGACGGAGGGGAGCGACAGAATGGATCCTGTTCCAGAGGGGAACGACAGAGGAGCTTTGGGGCTGGAAGGAAGAGTTGGAGGAGATCCTGGGCCGGAGGGGAGCGAAAAAGCAGATTCCAGGTTGGAGGGAAGAGATAATGGAGATCCCGGGCCAGAGGGAAGAGATAGAGGAGTTCCTGGACCTGAGCGAAGAGATGGAAGAGAAACCGGGCCAGAGGGGAGCAACGGAGGAGATCCTGGACCTGGGAGAAGAGATGGAGGAGATCCCACGACGGAGGGGAGCCGACAGAAGAGATCCCGGGCCAGGAGGGGAGCGACAGAGGAGTTTAGGGGCTGGAAGGAAGAGTTGGAGGAGATCCTGGGACAGAGTGGAGCGACTGAGGAGATCCCGGGCCGGAGAGAAGAGATAGAGGAGATCCCGGCCGGAGGGAAAGAGATAGAGGAGATCCCGGGCCGGAGAGGAGCGACTGAGGAGATCCCGGCCGGAGGGAAGAGATAGAGGAGATCCCGGGCCGGAGGGAAGAGATAGAGGAGATCCCGGGCCGGAGGGAAGAGATAGAGGAGATCCCGGGCCGGAGGGAAGAGATAGAGGAGATCGCGGGCCGGAGGGAAGAGATAGAGGAGATCGCGGGCCGGAGGGAAGAGATAGAGGAGATCCTGGGCCAGAGGGAAGAGATAGAGGAGATCCCGGACCGGAGGGAAGAGATAGAGGAGATCCCGGACCTGGAAGAAGAGATGGAGGAGATCCTGGGCCAGAGGGAAGAGATAGAGGAGATCCCAGCTTTCCCAGGAATGTAGATCTTTTAGAACCGCTCGCTGTGAATTGCTGGGGGGGGGGTTTCTTGGATTTCAGGGGCAAATCTTTAGGTGGTAACAGTTCGTTGCCCTCCCCCTGCTCTCCAGGATCCGCCACCGGTCACTTTGCACCTGTTGCCCTGACAGCTGTCTCTGTGTGACTGTAATGTGCGGAATGTGAGTGACCTGTGACCTCTGCCCGCCGGCCTCCAGACCACCACATAATGGAGGCGACCCAGACAACCGAGGAGATGACAGCGACTGAGCCGCAGCCCGGCCTGCCATAGCCGCATGTGGGCCCCATGTTATATATAAAGGGCCCGGGGCCCGCTCTGCAGGGGGGCACAGATTATGTCCTATATATTTAGAGGTCTGACAGAGCCTTTCCTGCACCAAGATAGCGGGGACATGAGGGCCCGAACCTCTGCTCCACCATAATGTGACCATTAAATATTGTTGAGGACTCCGCCCACAGTGCGAAAATCTCGACAGCCGCATATCTTAATGAGGTTACCTTTACTGCCGCTATATTGGCTGTCACTGAAACAACAATCCTGCGGCACAGTCCTGGGAGTCTGCGGGGGAGGGGGATGGTGGGGAGTGTGCGGGGTGGTGGTGAGGAGTCTGTGGGGGAGGGGGAGTCTGCGGGGCGGTGATGGGGAGTCTGCGGGGGAGGGGGAGTCTGCGGGGTGGTGATGGGGTCTCTGCGGGGGAGGGGGGAGTCTGCGGGGCGGTGATGGGGTCTCTGCGGGGGAGGGGGAGTCTGCGGGGCGGTGACGGGGTGTCTGAGGGGAGTCTGCGGGGTGGTGGTGAGGAGTCTGCGGGGCGGTGATGGGGAGTCTGCGGGGTGGTGATGGGGTCTCTGCGGGGGAGGGGGGAGTCTGCGGGGCGGTGATGGGGTCTCTGCGGGGGAGGGTGGAGTCTGCGGGGCAGTGACGGGGTGTCTGAGGGGAGTCTGCGGGGTGGTGGTGAGGAGTCTGCGGGGCGGTGATGGGGAGTCTGTGGGTGGTGATGGGGTCTCTGCGGGGGGAGGGGGAGTCTGCGGGGCGGTGACGGGGTGTCTGAGGGGGAGTCTGCGGGGTGGGTGGTGAGGAGTCTGCGGGGCGGTGATGGGGAGTCTGCGGGGTGGTGATGGGTCTCTGCGGGGGAGGGGGGAGTCTGCGGGGCGGTGATGGGGTCTCTGCGGGGAGGGGGGAGTCTGCGGGGCGGTGATTGGGAGTCTGCGGGGTGGTGATGGGGTCTCTGCGGGGGAGGGGGGAGTCTGCAGGGCGGTGATGGGGTGTCTGCGGGGGAGGGGAGTCTGCGGGGGGGGGGGGAGTCTGCTGGGCGGTGATGGGGTCTCTGCGGGGGAGGGTGGAGTCTGCGGGGCGGTGATGGGGTGTCTGCGGGGGAGGGGGAGTCTGCTGGGCGGTGATGGGGTGGTGGTGGGGAGTCTGCGTGGGGGGGATGTGCATCATGCGGGGCGGTGATGGGGAGTCTGTGTGTGTGTGGGGGGGGGGGATGCATGTGAGATGTGCTCACAATCGCCGCTGCGTGTTGTGGTGTAAATGCACAGACATTGATGCAGATCTTCTGCCGGTGTGCACTGAGCCTTCCTGGCAGGTGACGTGTCGTTACATTGTGTCAGTCTCCTCTATATATAGATGTGAGACATGTCGGCCCAGGAGGCACCTGTCCGGAAGCTGCAGCTGACGGAGGCGTGAGGCATGGGAGCTCTGCAGCCCTGATACACGCTGCTCTCCAGCACCTCATCAATCTCAAGAGCTCTGTTTGCTGATAATGAATGAAAACATTCTTGTGTACGTTTAGATCAGGGATCAGCAATCTCCAGCACTCCAGCTGTTGTGAAACTACAACTCCCAGCATGCATGCTCGCTCTGCTCTTCTCAGAACTCCCATAGAAATGAATAGAGCATGCTGGGAATTGTAGTTTCACAACAGGAGGAGTGCCGAGGGTTCCTGACCCCTGGTCTAGATGCTGAAAACCCATCCTACTCTAATACTAATCACAGCTGAAGGTATGTTACAGTGTTACCTGTGGTGCCTGGTGCTGTCAGTCCCGCAGATGGTGCCCCTGCTGTCAGTCCTGCAGATGGTGCGAGGCGCTGTCCCGCAGATGGTGCCCCTGCTGTCAGTCCTGCAGATGGTGCGAGGCGCTGTCAGTCCTGCAGATGGTGCGAGGCGCTGTCAGTCCTGCAGATGGTGCCCCTGCTGTCAGTCCTGCAGATGGTGCCCCTGCTGTCAGTCCTGCAGATGGTGCGAGGCGCTGTCCCGCAGATGGTGCCCCTGCTGTCAGTCCTGCAGATGGTGCCCCTGCTGTCAGTCCTGCAGATGGTGCAAGGCGCTGTCCCGCAGATGGTGCCTGGCTTTCTCAGTCCTGGAGGTGACGCCTGGCGCTGTCAGTCCTGGAGGTGACGCCTGGCACTGTCAGTCCTGGAGCTGACGCCTGGCACTGTCAGTCCTGGAGGTGACGCCTGGGGTGGTCAGTCCTGGAGGTGACGCCTGGGGTGGTCAGTCCTGGAGGTGACGCCTGGGGTGGTCAGTCCTGGAGGTGACGCCTGGCGCTGTCAGTCCTGGAGGTGACGCCTGGCACTGTCAGTCCTGGAGCTGACGCCTGGGGTGGTCAGTCCTGGAGGTGACGCCTGGGGTGGTCAGTCCTGGAGGTGACGCCTGGGGTGGTCAGTCCTGGAGGTGACGCCTGGCACTGTCAGTCCTGGAGGTGACGCCTGGCGCTGTCAGTCCTGGAGGTGACGCCTGGCTCTCTCAGTCCCGCAGATGGTGCCTGGCTCTCTCAGTCCTGCATTCTCTATCTCTCTGATGCCGCCGGCTTCGCTCTCGTCTTGCCCTGTCCAGTTTTGCTTCCCCCTTTCCTTCCTGCCCCGCAGCCCCCACCCAAACCTCTGGTTTCCTCTGTTGAATGGAGTAGGATGTTTTCCCATCTCTGCCCAGTAGCTGTGCTGACAGAGGGCCCGGCGGATGATGGGTGTGGGGATCACTTATCATTATTATTCTAGCTTTTCCTTCTGAGGGTCTTGTGACCGGAGGGGCCGCCGCCGCTCGCTGGAATCTGCTGACAGGTGACATTCTCTCCCTCAGAACATGTTGTGTATAGGAACATGCTGTTATCTCCTTCCTGTGGCCCCCTCCCCTATAGAGAGGGACTTCACCGGGGCCCTCACGGCTGAAGGCAAATTCTGGGGGCATCTAAGGCTCTGCCACCCAACATGGCTGCAGAATATACACAGGTCAAGGGGCCCCGTCAGCAGCTTCTCCCAGCTCTCCATTCTGTTGGTGTACAGCAGCTGTTGTGAAACTACTACTACTCTCAGCATGTCCAGCTGTTCTGGATTCCGGGTGAGGTAGCACTCAACCCCCTATCGTCCCATCACTGCCCAGCTCTGCAGGTCGGACATTCAGGATTTTGGGAAAGTAGAAGGGTTCGGGGCAAACAAGGATGACCCCCAGAGGTTAAACTGGAAGACAACGTGGACCAGGCACACGGCTCCGGGTCACCCTCAGTGCCAACCGTGGAAGACACCGCACCCAGCAGGGCAGGAAGGAAGCTTGGGCTGAGCTGGGAGAAAGATTGGGCAGATTGTCCCAGCCTCCAGGTTAACCCTTTCACTTCATAGCGTGAGCCATAGATGGAGAGCGCCTGTCATATTACTGATACAGTACAGCACTACTGCCGCCGCCTGTCATATTACTGATACAGTACAGCACTACTGCCGCCGCCTGTCATATTACCAATACAACACTGCACTACTGCCGCCGCCTGTCATATTACCAATACAACACTGCACTACTGCCGCCTGTCATATTACCAATACAACACTGCACTACTGCCGCCTGTCATATTACCAATACAACACTGCACTACTGCCGCCGCCTGTCATATTACCAATACAACACTGCACTACCGCCACCGCCTGTCATATTACCAATACAACACTGCACTACTGCCGCCTGTCATATTACCAATACAACACTGCACTACCGCCGCCGCCTGTCATATTACCAATACAACACTGCACTACCGCCACCGCCTGTCATATTACCAATACAACACTGCACTACCGCCGCCGCCTGTCATATTACCAATACAAACACTGCACTACCGCCGCCGCCTGTCATATTACCAATACAACACT
Organism: Rhinella marina; assembly: GCA_900303285.1. Lineage (NCBI taxonomy): Eukaryota > Metazoa > Chordata > Amphibia > Anura > Bufonidae > Rhinella > Rhinella marina. Next base: position 60,548 of record ONZH01004778.1, on the reverse strand, counting down.
GCACTACCGCCGCCACCTGTCATATTACCAATACAACACTGCACTACCGCCACCGCCTGTCATATTACCAATACAACACTGCACTACCGCCGCCACCTGTCATATTACCAATACAACACTGCACTACCGCCGCCGCCTGTCATATTACCAATACAACACTGCACTACCGCCGCCACCTGTCATATTACCAATACAACACTGCACTACCGCCGCCTGTCATATTACCAATACAACACTGCACTACCGCCGCCGCCTGTTCATATTACCAATACAACACTGCACTACCGCCGCCGCCTGTCATATTACAATACAACACTGCACTACCGCCGCCACCTGTCATATTACCAATACAACACTGCCACTACCGCCACCGCCTGTCATATTACCAATACAACACTGCACTACCGCCGCCACCTGTCATATTACCAATACAACACTGCACTACCGCCTACCGCCTGGCATATTACCAATACAACACTGCACTACGCCTACCGCCTGGCATATTACCAATACAACACTGCACTACCGCCACCGCCTGGCATATTACCATACAACACTGCACTACCGCCGCCTGTCATATTACCAATACAACACTGCACTACCGCCGCCTGTCATATTACCAATACAACACTGCACTACCGCCACCGCCTGTCATATTACCAATACAACACTGCACTACGCCACCGCCTGTCATATTACCAATACAACACTGCACTACCGCCACTGCCTGTCATATTACCAATACAATACAGCACTACCGCCACCTGTCATATTACTGATACAATACAGCACTACCGCCGCCTGTCATATTACCAATACAACACTGCACTACCGCCGCCTGTCATATTACCAATACAACACTGCCACTACCGCCACCGCCTGTCATATTACCAATACAACACTGCACTACCGCCACTGCCTGTCATATTACCAATACAATACAGCACTACCACCACCTGTCATATTACCGATACAATACTGCACTACCACCACCTGTCATATTACCGATACAATACTGCACTACCACCACCTGTCATATTACCGATACAATACTGCACTACCACCGCCACCTGTCATATTACCAATACAATACTGCACTACCACCGCCGCCTGTCATATTACCAATACAATACAGCACTACTGCAGCCTGTCATACTGGTACACGGCTTTTGACTAGGAGCTTGCTGCCATTGTGTGCGGCATTCTTTTTTTTATGTCTTTTATTGGGGGTTTTTGAAATTTGCCATAAAAGTTTAAGATTTGACAGTCGGGCAGATATCACAGCATGTGAGACGTGACCCTGTAAGTACAGTCCAGATGACTCAGACCCCCAGGAGATAACATCGCTCCAAAGATGAGCGCGTCTGTATCCCCTGCTTCCTCCATCTTCCACCGACATAATGAACCTTGAGTATCCACCTGGCAGTACCACCCGTGTAACGTAAAGCTGTCATCCGATCCTGCGTTTCCGCCTGTGTGTAGAGCGACTCCATAAAGGTTTTCCACTTCCTTCTGCCCGGTCTGTTGTGAGTATTGGGCGATGACAATGTCTGTCCGGCGGAGGGGTATCTAGCCATGGGGCAAAACAAGTGCGGCGTTCTCTACGAACGTGACAGATCAGACACACCCACTACCAGGCCCGACTCCAACTCTTCAATTTCACCTGACACCAACTCCCTCATACATGGCGCATGATTAAGTGATAACTTTGAACAGACTTTGGATAAATCTGTTTGTAAATCTATGTGTTACTGATATCTTTACTCTGAACTTTCAGTATCAGGCTTTTCTCTGGGTACAGATCACTAAGGGCCAGATGGATGAAAACTGTCTAGGCCTATGACTTTCTGTGTTGCCCATAGCAACCAATCAGAGCTCACCTTTCATTTTTCCAAAGCACTATATGAGATGTAAGGGGAGCTCTGACTGGTTTCTATGGGACAGTTCTCATACATACAGTGCCTTGCGAAAGTATTCAGTCCCCTGGAACTTTTCAACCTTTTGCCACATTTCAGGCTTCAAACAAAAAGATATAACATTTCAAAATTTTGGTGAAGAATCAACAACAAGTGGGTCACAATTGTGAAGTGGAAGGAAATTTATTGGATCATTTAAACTTTTTTTGTAATAATAAAAAACTGAAAAGTGCAAAATTATTCATCCCCCTTGCATTAATACTTTGATTCCAGCTGCGGTCTCTTGGGGGATGTCTCTATCAGTTTTCACATCTAGAGATGACATTCTTGCCCATTCTTCCTCTTTGAGGTTGGATGGAGACGTTTGTGAACAGCAGTTTTCAGCTCTTTCCACATCTTCTCCATTGGATTCAGGTCTGGACTGTGACTCGGCCGTTCTAAGACCTGGAGACCTTTATTTTTGAACCATTCCATTGTAGATTTTGCTTTATGTTTGGGATCATTGTCTTGTTGGAAGATAAATCTCCGTCCTAGTCTCAGGTCTTTTCATCCAGAATGGTCCTGTATTTGGCTCCATCCATCATCTTCCCTGTCCCTGCTGATGAAAAGCCCAAACCATGATGTTGCCCCCACCATGTCTGACAGTGGGGATGGTGTGTTCAGGGGGATGGTGTGTTGCCGCTCTTCCATAAAGGGCAGATCTGTGAAGTGTTGGACTGATTGTTGTCCTGTGGACAGACTCTCCCACCTCAGCTGTAGATCTCTGCAGTTCATCCAGAGTGATCATGGGCCTCTTGGCTTCATCTCTGATCAGTCTTCTCCTTGTTTAGAGGGACGGCCGGGTCTTGGTAGATTTGCAGTGGTCTGGTCCTCCTTCCATTTCAATATGATCGCTTGCACAGGGCTCCTTGGGATGTTTAAAGCTTGGGAAATCTTTTGGTCTCCAAATCCGGCTTTAAACTTCTCCACAACAGTATCAGGACCTGCTTGGTGTGTTCCTTGGTCTTCATGATGCAGAACCCTGAGACTATCACAGAGCAGGTGCATTTATACGGAGACTTGATTACACACAGGTGGATTCTATGTATCTTCATCAGTCATTCAGGACGACATTGGATCATTCAGAGATCAGAGATCAACTTCTGGAGGGAAAGGAAATGGGACGAATAATTTTGCACGTCTCACTTTTCAGTTTTATTAATACAAAAGTTTAAATAATCCAATAAATTTTGTTCCACTTCACAATTGTGACCACTTGTTGTTGATTCTTCACCAAAAATTGAAAATGTTATATCTTTTTGGTTGAAGCCTGAAATGTGGCAAAAGGTTGAAAAGTTCCAGGGGGGGCCGAATACTTTCGCAAGGCACTGAAAGTTCGAGGGGTTTTACATCAGAGGAAAAGCTAACTAAAATATAAAGCAGAGAGAACATGCACTGGACAAGTGATTTATGTGCAGTTTATTGATAGTCTAGATATACTAAGAAGTACTTGCCTTAAAGGGGTTTTTTCAGCAGGTTGATTCACTGGCTGACAGGCAGTTTGCACTCACTCTGTCTCCTCAGGCTGTGGAGTGGGGGTCTCCATCAGTTATTACTCTGACAGAGCAGGAGATTGTGATCTCTAACACAATTCCAGGTAAAGCTTCTCAGTCCTCACAACACTTGGACCTTTTGCTTACTGCAGGTAATCACTCAGAGCTCAGTCCCATCATTCTTCACTGCTTTCAGCCAATCAGATAACAGTCTTTCTGGTCTGCAGGTTACCATAGAAACCTGTGTACAGTGAGAGACCTGCTGCACTGTCTATAGTTCATGACTGACCACTGTATTTAATTTATTTGAAAATGTCTTCTTTTAACCGTCCCTTTTATGATGAAAGCTAATCTTTATAACTATTGAGAAAACCCCTTTAATCCTGTTCTCTCCAGCAGATCTGAGATGAGTGCAGCCATTCCTTCCCAGTGCCTTTTTCCTCTGATCTGTAGCGGGGGAGATTCACTACCGACATCTACATAAAGGGCAGCACACAGTCATCTCAACTGAAAGCCTAGATCCTGAGATCAGGAATAGAACAGACATTTATAGGACATTTCATCATTTTCCCAAATTCTTATGAAAATATATTCAGCACATACTGCACTGAACTAACTGGACCAATTTATTATATATTTCTGGAGTCGGTCCATTTTATAACGACTCCAACTCCACCAAAATGGACACCGACTCCGCAGCCCTGCCCACTACGCGCCGATGCGTCTCATTCTCTGCAGTTGTCTGCAAAATAATCATTTATCTGTGAAAACGGACTGAAGCCAGACACAGAATGAGAGAGCGCCGCCACCGCTGCTGTGACAAAGCCACCTTCACAGCAAACATTGCACGAGCAACGGCAGGTGAAAAACGCACGGAACGTAAAAGCCGGCATCAAGGCTGTAGACTAGAATAGGCTTTGCGCTTCCATTCTTACCAGTTTCAGGATCCCTGCTTGCGGTTAGTGAATGTCAGACAAATACCTGTCCCGACCTAATGCTGTTCACACAGGTGAGATGTTGTTACAGTGTATCAGTGCAGTTAGGCATGGAGATGTGAAGGTTCTGCAGTCGTGGCCAAAAGTTTTGAGTATGCTACTTCAGTGTTTTTGGATATTTTTATGGCATATTTCTATGGTATCGCTTGGCAACTAATCAGATTCCTTCTATCACTTTCCAAGGGAGCTGTGAAAGATGAGAGGAGGAATCTGATTGGTTGTTGGGCCAGTTCTACTTTACACCAGTTTAATAAATGACCTCAGTGTTTCCAGTGTGGACTCTTCGTATTCTTCTGCGCTTCGCCCTGGATGCTGGATATCCGCTTCTGGCCCAAATCCTGACTACTGACAACCCATAATCCGTGCCCCCGCTTTTAGGATCGGCCACAGGTTCTCTGTGGGATTGAGATCTGGGGAGTTTCCTGTCATGGACCCAGAAATTCAATGTTTTGTTCACCGAGCAACTTCTGCCTTGTGACATGGCGTCCACCATGCCGGGAAAAGCATCGTCCATCACCACATTTCTCCAGGGTGGTCGGGGAAGCGGCTCCTGAGTGGTCGGGGGTAGGGGGAGAAGTGGCCACTGGGGGTGGGAGAAGCGGCTTCTCGGTGGTCGGGGCATCGGCTCCTCGGTGTCCGGGGGAAGTGGCTCCTGTGTGGGGGAGGGACGGAGAAGCGGCTCCTCGGTGGTTGGGGGGAAGCGGCTCCTGGATGGTCGGGGGAGAGTGGCTCTTAGAAGAGGTGTTGATACCTCGGCAGTGTTCTTAGGTATAATTGTGAGTAAGCCCACCGCACTGGAGGAGGAGACCCCCACACATGAATGATCCCAGGACGCTTTACTGCTGGCATGACACAGGACTCGTGGCAGCGCTCACCTTCTCTTCTCCAGTCATTTCTCCAGATGTCCCAGTGTCCCCCCAGTCCTCTGCAGTCCAGTCCCTCTACTTCCTGCAGAACGTCCGTCCTTGATGAAGAGGCTTCTTTGCCGTCCTTCTTGACACCAGACTAATCCCACAGTTGAGTCCTCTTAAGGAGAAGGTCCTGGCACCTGCTGGACTTTCTTGGGCCTCAGCCTTCTTCGCAGCAGTTTACCTTCTCTCCTTGAAGATCAGATGATTGGTTGATTCAGGTGAACTCTCCCAAGCAGTAATGTCCTTACCTGTGGAGCCTTTTTGATGCAATGATGATGGCTTCCTTGGAGGTAACCATGGTTAACAGAAGAAGAAACCTCTGCCCCCTTTAAAGCCTGCTCTTCTAGCCAATCAGCATGACAGGGTGATATCAGCTGCCTTGTCCTGAGCCAATGAGAAGATCACTGACACGGTGTCGGCGGGTCACTTTGTTGCAGGACTGAAATGCAGGGGAAATGGGGTTTTTCTAGATGAAGTTCATTTTTATGGCAAGAAACTGCGATCACAGAGATAATGCCGCCGGCCACGAGAAAAACTGGAGCAGCAAATGTCAGGGAAACCAAATTTCTGTCAGTCTCTAAACTTTCAGCCACGACTTAGATACACAGCTCAGCAGAGACAGTATCACACGATAGGATTAGATATACAGCTCAGCAGACAGTATCACACAATAGGATTAGATACAGAAGCTCTGCAGAGAGTATCACACAATAGGATTAGATACACCGCTCAGCAGATTGTATCACACACGATAGGATTAGATACACAGCTCAGCAGACAGTATCACACATAACAGGCTTAGATACAGAAGTTCAGCAGACAGTATCACACCGGAAAGGCTTAGATACAGCAGCCGCTGACGGGCCCTGTGACTATTTGGGGGTACGTGGACAGTACGGTTTCTTATTGCGTTCCCTCCGTATCTTATTGCTATTAAGATCCGCAGACGTCTTCCTGCAGTTCCAGCCGCGTCTGTAGAACAAGGACCTCATTGTCTTCTCCTCCAGTTCTGAGAATTCTCCAGTCCAGGAAATATCCGAGCCGTCAACAGTGACCAGAACCACAGACCAGAACCAGCCGTCACTATGAGGCCAGAAATCTACATGGGACACACTGCTGAGCTGTGTTTCTAAGCCTGTCATGTGTGATACAGTCTGCTGAGCTGTGTATCTAAGCCTTTGATGTGTGATACAGTTTGCTGAGTTGTGTATCTAAGCCTGTTGGGTGTGATACAGTCTGCTGAGCTGTGTATCTCATCCCCCCCCCCGTGCCCCCTGTCCTGATGCATTACACCCCCACCCAGTGGCCCCTGTCCTGATGCAGTACACCCCCCCATGCCCACCTCCTTATGCAGTACACCCCCCCAGTGCCCCTGTCTGATGCAGTACACCCCCCAGTGCCCCGTCCTGATTGCAGTACCCCTCCCAGTGCCCACCTCCTGATGCAGTACACCCCCCCAGTGCCCCTGTCCTGATGCAGTACACCCCCCAGTGCCCCCTGTCCTGATGCAGTACCCCCCCCAGTGCCCCCTGTCCTGATGCAGTACCCCCCCCCACCCCAAGTGCCCCCTGTCCTGATGCAGTACCCCCCAGTGCCCCCTGTCCTGATGCAGTACCCCCCCATCCAGTGCCCCCTGTCCTGATGCAGTACCCCCCCACCCCTAGTGCCCCCTGTCCTGATGCAGTACACCCCCCAGGTGCCCCCTGTCCTGATGCAGCTACACCCCCCCAGTGACCCCTGTCCTGATGCAGTACACCCCCCCCAGTGAACCCTGTCCTGATGCAGTACACCCCCCCAGTGACCCTGCCTGGGGTCCCCTTGATGCAGTATCCCCCACGGCGCCCACCTCCCTGATGCAGTACACCCCCCAGTGCCCCCTGTCCTGATGGCAGTACCCCCCAGTGCACACCTCCCCTGATGCAGTACCCCCCAGTGCCCCCTGTCCTGATGCCAGTTACCCCCAGTGCACACCTCCCCTGATGCAGTACCCCCCCAGTGCCCCCTGTCCTGATGCAGTACCCCCCCAGTGCACACCTCCCCTGATGCAGTACCCCCCAGTGCCCCCTGTCCTGATGCAGTACCCCCCCAGTGCCCCCTGTCCTGATGCAGTACCCCCCCAGTGCCCACCTCCTGATGCAGTACACCACACCCCTGATGCAGTACACCCCCCCAGTGCCCCCTGTCCTGATGCAGTACCCCTCCATACAACACCCCCCCCCAGGACATGAACATTCCTGCGCCCAGTCCTTGTTTTATCAGCAGCCGCTCCGTGGAATGGAATGTGGCGCGGAGCCAGTGCTGCGCTCTCTAAACTAACATGACGCGCCTCATGAACGGGAGCCTCCTCCCACCTGCGATTACCTGACAAGCGACTGCCGCCATCTTATATCAACGACTGATTCCAGAGAATTTCCTCCTTAGAAAAACAACAGAACAGTAAACGTGACGTTGGCGCCATCAGGAGGCGGCCGATCCTCCGACTTACAGGTCGTCACCTGAGAGACAGCGACGGGCGGATCACGGGAAGTTCTACTTTACCACTGACTTTGTCTTTCAATTCCTCTGTTTCCTACCAGTGAATGGAAACACTGACATCTCACAGCTGAAGGTTTGTTACAGTTGTATTCAGCAGCATCAATCTCCGGTCAGGATAGTTTGTTACAATGTATCAGTCTGGAGTCCACACTTTTGTCCCCTTCTGTGTATCACAGGACCCCAGTGATGGACTCAGACATGAAAGAGTTACACGGGGGCAGGGGTGAGCCCCACGCTATGGCGGTTCCCTGGGGCCACATGTGACAATCCCACATTGTACGGCCACTATAGAGAACATCCAGCACATTAGCGCTTTCTGTGACTAAACTATTGTGCTGCTCTATAGCGCACAGAGCCCCACCCCCCACTGATTGGGCCTCCTCTGTGCCGTCCGGCTGACCAGCTCCACTGACAGCTCCACCATGTTTTAAGTCCCCCATTGCCATAGTGGGGGAGGGGCGCTGCGGCCACAGACGGAGGGGACCCCAATACAGATGACGACTCATCAGACACGAGTCACATTGGCTTGAGGACATAATGTGACAACTCGTGACGGAGCGAGTGACCTCTGACCCCCCAGGATTTCCTCTGGAGTCATCTGTAGCGTCAGCGCCGGCAGAGGGTGAACATCCTTCTGTGATGTCCGAGAGGAAACGGACATGAAGTGGACACGATCTAACATGGAACTCCCCCCGCCCGGAGGACCTAACGCAAAAGCACCCCCCCACCAGCAGGGTCTCATGTGGAACCCCCCCTCCCCCACCAGCAGGGTCTCATGTGGAACCCCCCCTCCCCCACCAGCAGGGTCTCATGTGGAACCCCCCCTCCCCCACCAGCCGGGTCTCATGTGGAACCCCCCTCCCCCACCAGCCGGGTCTCATGTGGAACCCCCCCTCCCCCACCAGCCGGGTCTCATGTGGAACCCCCCCTCCCCCACCAGCCGGGTCTCATGTGGAACCCCCCTCCCCCACCAGCCGGGTCTCATGTGGAACCCCCCCTCCCCCACCAGCCGGGTCTCATGTAGAACCCCCCTCCCCCACCAGCCGGGTCTCATGCGGAACCCCCCTTCCCCCTTTAGGCTTCAGCATGAATCCTATCACCTATGATATCACCCCAGTTGCCCCACTAACCCTGATCGAGGTGAAGTCTCCATTTTCTCCCACTCTACTGCTGTAATAGGCTTGGGACAGACCTGGGGGGTAACCGCGCCCGACACCCCCACTACCGGCGTCTCTGCTCCCTGTGGACATGGATGGATCGTGTACAGTGCAGGCTGCAGGGGGAGGGCGCCCTCGTGTGGACAGATAGGGGAGGGATGGAGTCAGATGTTCTGCTGATTCCTCAGAACGTACAGAATAAAGGATTTCCTGCGCTGCAGCGTAAGGACAGCGATCTGCACCCGGGTCACGGCGGCTGCCTGCAGAGGTCGCTCATCTGCCCTGCATCGTGTGTGTATTGTTCATTGCAGGGGATCAGGCATGATGAAGCACAACAGGTCCAATCCTTGACGGCTGCCCCTAACTCACTGGCTCAGGACGATGCACATCTTGATGTAGATGCCACAGGCTGAAGTCAGAGCAGATATAACCCCCATCGGGAATCAGGCGGCCGGTGGAGACAGCAGTGGAGACACGGGGGGCGGGTTCTAGACGGCTGGACACCTCCCTCCCCCACTATACCCGTCTCTGTATCAGCGTCTGGTGCCAGCAGATGGAACCTGGAATAACGCCGACGCCCGGAGTCCAACGTACAAACATAGGATTTATTGGGGAGAAGATTCCCAGCGCCCCGGATATCCCCCAATGTCACAGACTGGTGGGGGACGCGGGGGCTTCACAGCTGAAGAGTACAGAACACAAAACTAAAACATACATGTAATAAATAATCGGAGGCGGCGTGCCCACCCTCACATACAAGTGATTGTACCCGGGAATTTCCTGCATCAACAGTGCATGGCAGGAGAGACGAGCGCCCCCTCACCAGGGGAACAGGCAGGTCACAAGGGCAGCAGAGGCCGACTCTATATGTGCTGGATAATATTAAGACCGTATCTCCTAGATGGTGCCAGGCTGGTACCTATGCTACGTGCCTGGTGCGCTGGGCAGCTGCGTCCATGTCCCCCCCGGAAGAGGACTGAGGTCAGGACAGTGCGGACACTGGTCAGAATTAAAGCGAGGAGAGAGGAAGGTCCAGCAACCCACAGACCAGCGCGACCGCAGCAGTGATCTCGTCCTCCCTGGCAGAGCGTGGGTTAATTGTCTCTATTCACAGCCCAGGCATCGTCTCTGCACATACCAGTCAGAAGTCCCTGCGCCTCCTCCATCATTCTCTTCCGGCTCCATCTCAGGAGCACAGCACAGGGTGCAAAGGTTGGTAGAGGAGGGCGCAGCGTGGCAGGCGAGGGCGGCAGCGTCAGACCTCACATAGTACGACAGGGAAGTCCACGTGGATGCACGGATGATCTAACATGATAGTGCCCTGTACAGAAGGAGAAGGAGCCATTACTGCTCTGTGGCTGATAACAGGGAGCAATAGATTGTATTCTCCTGTCCTACAGTCATCCTCTCCCCTGAAATGTCTGATAACAGGGAGCAATAGATTGTATTCTCCTGTCCTACAGTCATCCTCTCCCCTGAAATGTCTGATAACAGGGAGCAATAGACTGTATTCTCCTGTCCTACAGTCATCCTCTCCCCTGTAATGTCTGATAACAGGGAGCAATAGATTGTATTCTCCTGTCCTACAGTCATCCTCTCCCCTGAAATGTCTGATAACAGGGAGCAATAGATTGTATTCTCCTGTCCTACAGTCATCCTCTCCCCTGAAATGTCTGATAACAGGGAGCAATAGATTGTATTCTCCTGTCCTACAGTCATCCTCTCCCCTGAAATGGCTGATAACAGGGAGCAATAGATTGTATTCTCCTGTCCTACAGTCATCCTCTCCCATGAAATGGCTGATAACAGGGAGCAATAGATTGTATTCTCCTGTCCTACAGCCATCCTCTCCCCTGAAATGGCTGATAACAGGGAGCAATAGACTGTATTCTCCTGTCCTACAGTCATCCTCTCCCCTGAAATGTCTGATAACAGGGAGCAATAGATTGTATTCTCCTGTCCTACAGTCATCCTCTCCCCTGAAATGTCTGATAACAGGGAGCAATAGATTGTATTCTCCTGTCCTACAGTCATCCTCTCCCCTGAAATGTCTGATAACAGGGAGCAATAGATTGTATTCTCCTGTCCTACAGTCATCCTCTCCCCTGAAATGGCTGATAACAGGGAGCAATAGATTGTATTCTCCTGTCCTACAGTCATCCTCTCCCATGAAATGGCTGATAACAGGGAGCAATAGATTGTATTCTCCTGTCCTACAGCCATCCTCTCCCCTGAAATGGCTGATAACAGGGAGCAATAGACTGTATTCTCCTGTCCTACAGTCATCCTCTCCCCTGAAATGTCTGATAACAGGGAGCAATAGATTGTATTCTCCTGTCCTACAGTCATCCTCTCCCCTGAAATGTCTGATAACAGGGAGCAATAGATTGTATTCTCCTGTCCTACAGTCATCCTCTCCCCTGAAATGTCTGATAACAGGGAGCAATAGATTGTATTCTCCTGTCCTACAGTCATCCTCTCCCCTGAAATGTCTGATAACAGGAGGCAATAGACTGTATTCTCCTGTCCTACAGTCATCCTCTCCTCTGAAATGGCTGATAACAGGGAGCAATAGATTGTATTCTCCTGTCCTACAGTCATCCTCTCCCATGAAATGGCTGTTAACAGGGAGCAATAGATTGTATTCTCCTGTCCTACAGTCATCCTCTCCCCTGAAATGTCTGATAACAGGGGGCAATAGATTGTATTCTCCTGTCCTACAGTCATCCTCGCCCCTGAAATGTCTGATAACAGGGAGCAATAGATTGTATTCTCCTGTCCTACAGTCATCCTCTCCCCTGAAATGGCTGATAACAGGGAGCAATAGATTGTATTCTCCTGTCCTACAGTCATCCTCTCCCCTGAAATGGCTGATAACAGGGAGCAATAGATTGTATTCTCCTGTCCTACAGTCATCCTCTCCTCTGAAATGTCTGATAACAGGGAGCAATAGATTGTATTCTCCTGTCCTACAGTCATCCTCTCCCCCTGAAATGTCTGATAACAGGGAGTAATAGATTGTATTCTCCTGTCCTACAGTCATCCTCTCCCTGCTCACTATGGGGAGGCTCCTGCTTTCTCTGGTTTACGCCTCTTTCCCTCCGGACTTACCTGGGGTCGCAGGTTCTTCTGAATCCGTTTCAGTTTTGCGCGCTTGCGGCCGTTCTTGGTCACGATGGTTTCCTCGTAGAATTCGTGCGCCAGGTCTCCGTCCTCATCAAAGTACATGGAGCTGCGGGCAAAGAAAGATTAATAAACCTGAAACCACAGAAAGGATCCTCATGTAGAAAACCCCTGGGGATTATTGGGTTAATCCAGCAGCAACCAATCTCTGTGCCGGCGGGATCACCTCCACCTGCGGCCGGTTATAGGATGAGGAGAGGACTGGGATCACCTCCACCTGCGGCCGGTTATAGGATGAGGAGAGGACTGGGATCACCTCCACCTGCGGCCGGTTATAGGATGAGGAGAGGACCGGGATCACCTCCACCTGCTGCCGGTTATAGGATGAGGAGAGGACTGGGATCACCTCCACCTGCGGCCGGTTATAGGATGAGGAGAGGACCAGGATCACCTCCACCTGCAGCCGGCTATAAGAGGAGGAGAGGACCGGGATCACCTCCACCTGCTGCCGGCTATAAGAGGAGGAGAGGACCGGGATCACCTCCACCTGCAGCCGGCTATAAGAGGAGGAGAGGACCGGGATCACCTCCACCTGCTGCCGGTTATAGGATGAGGAGAGGACCGGGATCACCTCCACCTGCAGCCGGTTATAGGATGAGGAGAGGACCGGGATCACCTCCACCTGCGGCCGGTTATAGGATGAGGAGAGGACCGGGATCACCTCCACCTGCAGCCGGTTATAGGATGAGGAGAGGACCGGGATCACCTCCACCTGCAGCCGGTTTATAGGATGAGGAGAGGACCGGGATCACCTCCACCTGCGGCCAGTTATAGGATGAGGAGAGGACCGGGATCACCTCCACCTGCGGCCGGTTATAGGATGAGGAGAGGACCGGGATCACCTCCACCTGCTGCCGGCTATAAGAGGAGGAGAGGACCGGGATCACCTCCACCTGCTGCCGGCTATAAGAGGAGGAGAGGACCGGGATCACCTCCACCTGCGGCCGGTTTATAGGATGAGGAGAGGACCGGATCACCTCCACCTGCCGGCCAGTTATAGGATGAGGAGAGGACCGGGATCACCTCCACCTGCGGCCGGTTATAGGATGAGGAGAGGACCGGATCACCTCCACCTGCAGCCGGTTATAGGATGAGGAGAGGACCGGGATCCACCTCCACCTGCGGCCGGTTATAGGATGAGGAGAGGACCGGGATCACCTCCACCTGCGGCCGGTTATAGGATGAGGAGAGGACCGGGATCACTCCACCTGCGGTTATAGGATGAGGAGAGGACCGGGATCACCTCCACCTGCGGCCGGTTATAGGATGAGGAGAGGACCGGATATCACCTCCACCTGCGGCCGGTTATAGATGAGGAGAGGACCGGGATCACCTCACCTGCGGCCGGCTTATAGATGAGGAGAGGACCGGGATCACCTCCACCTGCAGCCGGTTATAGGATGAGGAGAGGACCGGGATCACCTCCACCTGCGGCCGGTTATAGGATGAGGAGAGGACGGGATCACCTCCACCTGCAGCCGGCTATAGATGAGGAGAGGACCGGGATCACCTCCACCTGCGGACCGGCTATAGGATGAGGAGAGGACCGGGATCACCCACCTGCAGCCGGTATATAGGATGAGGAGAGGACCGGGATCACCTCCACCTGCGGCCGGTTATAGGATGAGGAGAGGGACCGGGATCACCTCCACCTGCGGGCCGGTTATAGGATGAGGAGAGGACCGGGATCACCTCCACCTGCTGCCGGCTATAGGATGAGGAGAGGACCGGGATCACCTCCACCTGCGGCCGGTTATAGGATGAGGAGAGGACCGGGATCACCTCCACCTGCTGCCGGCTATAGGATGAGGAGAGGACCGGGATCACCTCCACCTGCGGCCGGTTATAGGATGAGGAGAGGACCGGGATCACCTCCACCTGCGGCCGGTTATAGGATGAGGAGAGGACCGGGATCACCTCCACCTGCGGCCGGCTATAAGAGGAGAAGAGGACCGGGATCACCTCCACCTGCAGCCGGCTATAAGAGGAGGAGAGGACCGGGATCACCTCCACCTGCACCCGGCTATAAGAGGAGGAGAGGACCGGGATCACCTCCACCTGCTACCGGCTATAGGATGAGGAGAGGACCGGGATCACCTCCACCTGCTGCCGGCTATAGGATGAGGAGAGGACCGGGATCACCTCCACCTGCGGCCGGCTATAAGAGGAGGAGAGGACCGGGATCACCTCCACCTGCAGCCGGCTATAGGACGAGGAGAGGACCGGGATCACCTCCACCTGCAGCCAGTTATAGGATGAGGAGAGGACCGGGATCACCTCCACCTGCAGCCGGTTATAGGATGAGGAGAGGACCGGGATCACCTCCACCTGCGGCCGGTTATAGGATGAGGAGAGGACCGGGATCACCTCCACCTGCGGCCGGCTATAGGATGAGGAGAGGACCGGGATCACCTCCACCTGCGGCCGGCTATAAGAGGAGGAGAGGACCGGGATCACCTCCACCTGCACCCGGCTATAAGAGGAGGAGAGGACCGGGATCACCTCCACCTGCACCCGGCTATAAGAGGAGGAGAGGACCGGGATCACCTCCACCTGCGGCCGGCTATAGGACGAGGAGAGGACCGGGATCACCTCCACCTGCTGCCGGCTATAAGAGGAGGAGAGGACCGGGATCACCTGCACCTGCTGCCGGCTATAGGACGAGGAGAGGACCGGGATCACCTCCACCTGCTGCCGGCTATAAGAGGAGGAGAGGACCGGGATCACCTGCACCTGCTGCCGGCTATAGGACGAGGAGAGGACCAGGATCACCTCCACCTGCTGCCGGCTATAGAACGAGGAGAGGACCGGGATCACCTCCACTTGCGGCCGGCTATAGGACGAGGAGAGGACCGGGATCACCTCCACCTGCAGCCGGTTATAGGATGAGGAGAGGACCGGGATCACCTCCACCTGCTGCCGGCTACAAGAGGAGGAGAGGACCGGGATCACCTCCACCTGCTGCCGGCTATAAGAGGAGGAGAGGACCGGGATCACCTCCACCTGCTGCCGGCTATAGGATGAGGAGAGGACCGGGATCACCTCCACCTGCAGCCGGCTATAGGACGAGGAGAGGACCGGGATCACCTCCACCTGCGGCCGGCTATAGGACGAGGAGAGACCGGATCACCCACCTGCTGCCGGCTATAGGACGAGGAGAGGACCGGGATCACCTCCACCTGCTGCCGGCTATAGGATGAGGAGAGGACCGGGATCACCTCCACCTGCTGCCGGCTATAGGATGAGGAGAGGACCGGGATCACCTCCACCTGCAGCCGGCTATAGGACGAGGAGAGGACCGGGATCACCTGCACCCGGCTATAAGAGGAGGAGAGGACCGGGATCACCTCCACCTGCTGCCGGCTATAGGACGAGGAGAGGACCGGGATCACCTCCACCTGCAGCCAGTTATAGGATGAGGAGAGGACCGGGATCACCTCCACCTGCAGCCGGCTATAGGACGAGGAGAGGACCGGGATCACCTCCACCTGCAGCCGGCTATAAGAGGAGGAGAGGACCGGGATCACCTCCACCTGCGGCCGGTTATAGGATGAGGAGAGGACCGGGATCACCTCCACCTGCAGCCGGCTATAAGAGGAGGAGAGGACCGGGATCACCTCCACCTGCTATAGAATGATGACTGCTGTGTGTGTGCCTGGCTCATCATTCGGGTCACCTCCCTATCCCCGGAACCCTGAGCTCACCCGCGCCGGGTAAAGATGAATGGGGTGGCCTTACGAATCCGAGCCACGCTCTGTTCGGTGTTGCTGCCCGGGCTCTCGGGTCCCTGTGACGAGAAAGGCCACAGACCCCGCGCTCTGGATCCGGTGCCGCCCATCACAGCTGTCACAGGCCGAAAAGCACAGTGCAGTTAACACCGGGAAAACCCGAGGAACAACCCCCGGTACCCGCTGCCTCCTGTCACTCCGCTATCTCTTTGCGTCACTTCCGGGACTGGACCGGAGCGTGGTGTCATCACAGCCAATCAACTCTCAGCATAGGGGCGGAGCTTAGGCGTAGAGCGAGGCTTGGATACGCAAGTGACTGGAGATGACCTGAGAGGTCAGCGGTCACGTGACCAGTGTCCTATTAGTTGTCATTGACCTGGTGTATCAAAGGTGACGCTAGAGACAGCCCAACCAATCAGGTTCGAGCTTTCATGTGACCGGAGCATATGAGAACATGAAAGGAGTCAACTTATAGGCTGTTACATAGTAACATAGTTTATAAGGCCAAAAAATGACATCTGTCCATCCAGTTCGGCATGTTATCCTATAAGTTTATCCAGAGGAAGACAAAAAAAAACCCTGTGAGGTAGAAGCCAATTTTCCTCAAACACAATTCCTTCCGGACTCCAATCAGAATAACTCCCACCCCTCTCTAGTAACTATAACCTGTAATATTATTACCCTTCAGAAATACATCCAGGCCGTTCCTGATCTTTTATAGCGAACTTACCATCACCACCTCCTCAGGGAGAGCGTTCCATAGTCTCACTGCTCTTACAGTAAAGAATCCATAGTCTCACTGCTCTTACCATAAAGAGTCCATAGTCTCACTGCTCTTACAGTAAAGAGCCCATAGTCTCACTGCTCTTACAGTAAAGAGTCCATGGTCTCACTGCTCTTACAGTAAAGAGTCCATGGTCTCACTGCTCTTACAGTAAAGACTCCATAGTCTCACTGCTCTTACCATAAAGAGTCCATAGTCTCACTGCTCTTACAGTAAAGAGTCCATAGTCTCACTGCTCTTACAGTAAAGAGTCCATAGTCTCACTGCTCTTACAGTAAAGAGTCCATAGTCTCACTGCTCTTACAGTAAAGAGTCCATAGTCTCACTGCTCTTACAGTAAAGAGTCCATAGTCTCAATGGTCTTACTGTAAAGAGTCCATAGTCTCACTGCTCTTACAGTAAAGAGTCCATAGTCTCACTGCTCTTACAGTAAAGAGTCCATGGTCTCACTGCTCTTACAGTAAAGAGTCCATAGTCTCACTGCTCTTACAGTAAAGAGTCCATAGTCTCACTGCTCTTACAGTAAAGAGTCCATAGTCTCACTGCTCTTACTGTAAAGAGTCCATAGTCTCACTGCTCTTACAGTAAAGAGTCCATAGTCTCACTGCTCTTACAGTAAAGAGTCCATAGTCTCACTGCTCTTACAGTAAAGAGTCCATAGTCTCACTGCTCTTACCGTAAAGAATCCTCTTCTATGTTTGTGTACAAACCTTCTTTCCTCCAGACGCAGAGGATGTCCCCTCGTCACAGTCACAGTCCTGGGGATAAATAGATGATGGGAGAGATCTCTGTACTGACCCCTGATATATTTATACATAGTTATTAGATCTCCCCTCAGTCGTCTTTTTTCTACAGTGAATAAGCCTAATTTTGATAATAGTTAGCGACAGTTTCTCCATAGTATATATTACATCATCCATATACTGGTTATTAAATGTTTATTACACCCCTCATCCTCTATTATTATATACTACACCCCTCATCCTCCATTATATACTACACCTATCATCCTCTATTATTATATACTACACCCCTCATCCTCTGTTATATACTACACCCCTCATCCTCCATTATATACTACACCCCTCATCCTCTATTATTATTTACTACACCTCTCATCCTCCATTATATACTACACCTATCATCCTCTATTATTATATACTACACCCCTCATCCTCCATTATATACTACACCCCTCATCCTCTGTTATTATATACTACACCCCTCATCCTCCATTATATACTACACCTCTCATCCTCTGTTATTATATACTACACCCCTCATCCTCTGTTATTATATACTACACCCCTCATCCTCTGTTATTATATACTACACCCCTCATCCTCCATTATATACTACACCCCTCATCCTCTGTTATTATATACTACACCCCTCATCCTCCATTATATACTACACCCCTCATCCTCTGTTATTATATACTACACCCCTCATCCTCCATTATATACTACACCCCTCATCCTCTGTTATTATATACTACACCTCTCATCCTCTATTATTATATACTACACCCCTCATCCTCTGTTATTATATACTACACCCCTCATCCTCTATTATTATATACTACACCCCTCATCCTCCATTATATACTACACCTCTCATCCTCTATTATTATATACTACACCCCTCATCCTCTATTATTATATACTACACCCCTCATCCTCTGTTATTATATACTACACCCCTCATCCTCCATTATATACTACACCTCTCATCCTCTGTTATTATATACTACACCCCTCATCCTCTGTTATTATATACTACACCCCTCATCCTCTGTTATTATATACTACACCCCTCATCCTCCATTATATACTACACCCCTCATCCTCTGTTATTATATACTACACCCCTCATCCTCCATTATATACTACACCCCTCATCCTCTGTTATTATATACTACACCCCTCATCCTCCATTATATACTACACCCCTCATCCTCTGTTATTATATACTACACCCCTCATCCTCCATTATATACTACACCCCTCATCCTCTGTTATTATATACTACACCTCTCATCCTCTATTATTATATACTACACCCCTCATCCTCTGTTATTATATACTACACCCCTCATCCTCTATTATTATATACTACACCCCTCATCCTCCATTATATACTACACCTCTCATCCTCTATTATTATATACTACACCCCTCATCCTCTATTATTATATACTACACCCCTCATCCTCTATTATTATATACTACACCCCTCATCCTCCATTATATACTACACCCCTCATCCTCCATTATATACTACACCCCTCATCCTCCATTATATACTACACCCCTCATCCTCTATTATTATATACGACACCCCTCATCCTCTATTATTATATACTACACCCCTCATCCTCTGTTATTATATACTACACCCCTCATCCTCCATTATATACTACACCTATCATCCTCTATTATTATATACTACACCCCTCATCCTCCATTATATACTACACCCCTCATCCTCTATTATATACTACACCCCTCATCCTCCATTATATACTACACCTATCATCCTCTATTATTATATACTACACCCCTCATCCTCCATTATATACTACACCCTTCATGCTCTATTATTATATACTACACCCCTCATCCTCCATTATATACTACACCCCTCATCCTCTATTATATACTACACCCCTCATGCTCTATTATTATATACTACACCCCTCATCCTCCATTATATACTACACCCCTCATCCTCTATTATATACTACACCCCTCATCCTCTATTATTATATACTACACCCCTCATCCTCTATTATTATATACTACACCCCTCATCCTCTATTATTATATACTACATCCCTCATCCTCTATTATTATATACTACATCCCTCATCCTCCATTATATACTACACCCCTCATCCTCTATTATTATATACTACACCCCTCATCCTCCATTATATACTACACCCCTCATCCTCTATTATATACTACACCCCTCATCCTCTATTATTATATACTACACCCCTCATCCTCTGTTATTATATACTACACCCCTCATCCTCTATTATTATATACTACACCCTCATCCTCCATTATATACTACACCCTCATCCTCTGTTATTATATACTACACCCCCTCATCCTCGTATATTATATACTACACCCCTCATCCTCTATTATTATATACTACATCCCTCATCCTCTATTATTATATACTACATCCCTCATCCTCCATTATATACTACACCCCTCATCCTCTATTATTATATACTACACCCCCTCATCCTCTATTATTATATACTACACCCCTCATCCTCTATTATTATATACTACATCCCTCATCCTCTATTATTATATACTACATCCCTCATCCTCCATATATACTACACCCCTCATCCTCTATTATTATATACTACACCCCCTCATCCTCTATTATTATATACTACACCCCTCATCCTCTATTATTATATACTACACCCCTCATCCTCTATTATTATATACTACACCCCTCATGCTCTATTATTATATACTACACCCCTCATCCTCTATTATTATATACTACACCCCTCATCCTCTATTATACTCCTCATATATCACTGTGCAGCACATAATCCTGCTGAGAATGGCGGTACTCTTGAGCTCAGGGGGACACTTGTGGCCGCGGACCAGATGCAGAAGTACCTGATGCTCCTGGCAGTAATTACAGCGTCAGTCTATCATGTACCCGGCTGGCGGTAGTGATGGCGGACGGCCCCCAAGCATCGGCCCACCAGGAGATTTCCCTGTAGGGTCTATGGCCGGTCCGCCATTGGTATATGAGGAGGTTCAGGTACCTGCCATATACAGTGCGGTCGTCCCTGCAGAGAGTGCACCTGGGGAGCGGCAGTAATGGAGGCCCAGGAGCGTTCCCTCTGTGCTGCTATAAACACTCCTCATCTCCATGGATCCCAGTGCACAGCAGGGGCCCGGGGCCCTGCAGCGGTGCCGATTAACTGTTTACAATATCTGATAATTTAGCCATGTTTTTAGGCAGCAAAGATTTCACTTTTTTACTTGCTGTGGTGCCATCCTGCAGTTCTCCGGCTCCGTGGCATCGCTGCGTTGTCTTTGTGGCACCCATTCACTTGAATGAAGCAGGTTTTCAGGAGCAGAAATTTCTGGAACAAATCTGCCATGTGTGAATTCATTACTAAACATGAACAGTCTGATAATGTATATCACCCTGACCTGCAGTACCTCTCACAGCCTGTGATGTGGGGGCGCTGTTGTACCTGTATTATGTGACCTACCACCCTGACCTGCAGTACCTCTCACAGCCTGTGATGTGGGGGCGCTGTTGTACCTGTATTATGTGACCTACCACCCTGACCTGCAGTACCTCTCACAGCCTGTGATGTGGGGGGCGCTACTCTCTTTTCTAAACACTTCCCATCCGTACTGACTTTGGACCGAGATATATCTATATAATAA
Source organism: Rhinella marina (assembly GCA_900303285.1). Taxonomy (NCBI): domain Eukaryota; kingdom Metazoa; phylum Chordata; class Amphibia; order Anura; family Bufonidae; genus Rhinella; species Rhinella marina. The sequence continues at coordinate 39,359 of ONZH01004778.1, read as the reverse complement.
TATGAATATGATACGTTTTCTGTAAATGAGATGCAGATTTTTCAGGGATTATGATTCACATTGAATAAACCGTCAGTGAGATCTGCAGGAAGTGACTCATCCGCACTCATCAGCAGTGGCGGGGGAGGGGGCGTTATTACTTACCCTTCATCACAGATGTCCTGTAGAGATTTCACAGCCGCCATCTATAAGTAATCAAATTACTTCTGCACTGTGTTACATTGTGTGTTACACTCCAGTCAGCGGAGCTGCATTCACAATTCTGCTGCAGGCAGACACTATCCGGAGCTGCATTCACAATTCTGCTGCAGGCAGACACTATCCGGAGCTGCATTCACAATTCTGCTGCAGGCAGACACTATCCAGAGCTGCATTTACAATTCTGCTGATGACAGACACTATCTGGAGCTGCATTTACAATTCTGCTGATGACAGACACTATCTGGAGCTGCATTCACAATTCTGCTGATGACAGACACTATCCAGAGCTGCATTCACAATTCTTCAGGTTGCAGACACTATCCGGAGCTGCATTCACAATTCTGCTGATGACAGACACTATCTGGAGCTGCATTCATAATTCTGCTGGTTGCAGATATTATCCAAAACTGCATTCACAATTCTGCTGCAGGCAGACACTATCCGGAGCTGTATTCACAATTCTGCTGCAGACAGACACTATCTGGAGCTGCATTCACAATTCTGCTGCTGGCAGACACTATCTGGAGCTGCATTCACAATTCTGCTGCTGGCAGACACTATCTGGAGCTGTGTTCTCAATTCTTCTGCAGGCAGACACTATCTGGAGGTGCGTTCACAATTCTGCTGATGACAGACACTATCCGGAGCTGCATTCATAATTCTGCTGGTTGCAGATATTATCCAAAACCGCATTCACAATTCTGCTGCAGACAGACACTATCTGGAGCTGTGTTCACAATTCTGCTGGCAGACACTGTCCGGAGCTGCATTCACAATTCTGCTAGTTGCAGACACTATCTGGAGCTGCATTCACAATTCTGCTGGTTGCAGACACTATCTGGAGCTGCATTCACAATTCTGCTGGTTGCAGACACTATCTGGAGCTGCATTCACAATTCTGCTGGTTGCAGACACTATCTGGAGCTGCATTCACAATTCTGCTGGTTGCAGACACTATCTGGAGCTGCATTCACAATTCTGCTGGTTGCAGACACTATCTGGAGCTGCATTCACAATTCTGCTGGTTGCAGACACTATCTGGAGCTGCATTCACAATTCTGCTGGTTGCAGACACTATCTGGAGTTGCATTCACAATTCTGCTGGTTGCAGACACTATCTGGAGCTGCATTCACAATTCTGCTGGTTGCAGACACTATCTGGAGCTGCATTCACAATTCTGCTGGTTGCAGACACTATCTGGAGCTGCATTCACAATTCTGCTGGTTGCAGACACTATCTGGAGCTGCATTCACAATTCTGCTGGTTGCAGACACTATCTGGAGCTGCATTCACAATTCTGCTGGTTGCAGACACTATCCGGAGCTGCATTCACAATTCTGCTGGTTGCAGACACTATCCGGAGCTGCATTCACAATTCTGCTGGTTGCAGACACTATCTGGAGCTGCATTCACAATTCTGCTGGTTGCAGACACTATCCGGAGCTGCATTCACAATTCTGCTGGTTGCAGACACTATCCGGAGCTGCATTCACAATTCTGCTGCAGGAAGACACTATCTGGAGCTGTGTTCACAATTCTGCTGCAGGCAGACACTATCTGGAGCTGCATTCATAATTCTGCTGGTTGCAGACACTATCCGGAGCTGCATTCACAATTCTGCTGTGGTATATGGAGTGAACTCTGCAGCTCCCAGAATGCACAGCGGCAGGATCTCTCGGGCTGCAGGAACGGGACACTATCTGGAGCTGCATTCACAATTCTGCTGGTTGCAGACACTATCTGGAGCTGCATTCACAATTCTGCTGGTTGCAGACACTATCTGGAGCTGCATTCACAATTCTGCTGGTTGCAGACACTATCCGGAGCTGCATTCACAATTCTGCTGGTTGCAGACACTATCCGGAGCTGCATTCACAATTCTGCTGCAGGAAGACACTATCTGGAGCTGTGTTCACAATTCTGCTGCAGGCAGACACTATCTGGAGCTGCATTCATAATTCTGCTGGTTGCAGACACTATCCGGAGCTGCATTCACAATTCTGCTGTGGTATATGGAGTGAACTCTGCAGCTCCCAGAATGCACAGCGGCAGGATCTCTCGGGCTGCAGGAACGGGTGCAGTTTTGCAGCCTCGTAGCTAAAAGGAAACAATCAGCGACTTGAACACAGATTGTAGCACAAAACTTTATTAGTGCAAAGTGACACATACAAATAAACATCTAGAATCAGACCAGACAGCAGGGGGGCAGGCCGCTCGCCCCGATCCTCACACTGAGGCCTCTCATAGGCTCAGCCTCGCCCCAGTGTCCATAGCGCTGTGCCCCGCACAGGCTGACGTCACCTTAGTGTCATCGTCCACCCCAGGACAGATGCAGCGTCTCGTGTCCCATACAGACACACTCTCTTCCGCTCACTCACATGTATTCTGTGGGGGGGGGTCTCTGCCGCCCCCGGGCCGCAGCTCTCCCACACTCCAGTCACACCGCGTCCTCTGGATCAGTCGTGCAGTCTTCATACGCTCCGTTCCTGTAGCGGTACGCACTGCGCTTCAGCCGGGGGTACGTGACGCCAGAGCCTCCTGCATCTGCTGCCGGCACCGGGCGTAGCGCTGCAGGATCTGCCGCATGTGCTCTTCTTCCTCCCGCTGGAGAATGCGCAGGAAGTTCTGCAGCTCAGGCATACTGAACGCGTCCCACTGCGAGGAAGAGACAGAGGTCAATGCAAGAAGAAGGAAGGAATGAAAGTGAAAACCCCGAGCGAGAGGAGAAGACGACACACAGAACTTACATTAACTTCCCCAGTCTCATTTTCCTTCAGGATGAAGCTCAGAGACTTCTCACACGGTCCAGAGATCAGACGCAGCTTCAGTGGCTCCTCCTCGTCCGAGAGCTTCCTCATACAAACTGCAAGACATACATGGCCAGAGGTTATATCAGTACTGGAGCATTATAAGAGGAGCGGCTGATATCAGTCACATATGATGTAATGTCTGGAGGTTATATCAGTACTGGAGTGTTATAAGAGGAGCGGCTGATATCAGTCACATATGATGTAATGTCTCTGGAGGTTATATCAGTACTGGAGCATTATAAGAGGAGCGGCTGATATCAGTCACATATGATGTAATGTCTCTGGAGGTTATATCAGTACTGGAGTGTTATAAGAGGAGCGGCTGATATCAGTCACATATGATGTAATGTCTGGAGGTTATATCAGTACTGGAGCGTTATAAGAGGAGCGGCTGATATCATTCACATATGATATAATGTCTCTGGAGGTTATATCAGTACTGTAGCGTTATAAGAGGAGCGGCTGATATCAGTCACATATGATGTAATGTCTCTGGAGGTTATATCAGTACTGGAGCGTTATAAGAGGAGCGGCTGATATCAGTCACATATGATGTAATGTCTCTGGAGGTTATATCAGTACTGGAGCGTTATAAGAGGAGCGGCTGATATCAGTCACATATAATGTAATGTCTCTGGAGGTTATATCAGTACTGGAGCGTTATAAGAGGAGCGGCTGATATCAGTCACATATGATGTAATGTCTGGAGGTTATATCAGTACTGGAGCGTTATAAGAGGAGCGGCTGATATCAGTCACATATGATGTAATGTCTCTGAAGGTTATATCAGTACTGGAGCGTTATAAGAGGAGCGGCTGATATCAGTCACATATGATGTAATGTCTCTGGAAGGTTATATCAGTACTGGAGCGTTATAAGAGGAGCGGCTGATATCAGTCACATATGATGTAATGTCTCTGGAGGTTATATCAGTACTGGAGCGTTATAAGAGGAGCGGCTGATATCAGTCACATATGATGTAATGTCTCTGGAGGTTATATCAGTACTGGAGCGTTATAAGAGGAGCGGCTGATATCAGTCACATATGATGTAATGTCTCTGGAGGTTATATCAGTACTGGAGCGTTATAAGAGGAGCGGCTGATATCAGTCACATATGATGTAATGTCTCTGGAGGTTATATCAGTACTGGAGCGTTATAAGAGGAGCGGCTGATATCAGTCACATATGATGTAATGTCTCTGGAGGTTATGGGGTCACTCCGCCGGTTCTCACCTTGTCCGTCCTTCTCCGTCCTCTGGAACAAGGCGAATTTCCTGGGATTATCTAGAACGGTGAATTTGCGGAGCAGAGCCTGGATGACCTCGCTGGCCGGGGTGCGGGAGCTGAGGTGCAGGTGTTTGGAGGCCTCTTTGGGGAGGTAGAAGGAGGTTCTGCGCTTCACTTGCTGGGATCGTGCGGCTCCTCTCCGCTCGTGATTACAGGACGACTTCTTCGCTGCTGGTACAGAGACCGGGCGGACGAGCTTCAGGTGAACCTTAATGAAGCCGGTGTAGGAGCCATCTTTATTCTGGAGGGTGAAAAATGGTACAGGGGTCAGAGACGCAGGAGTCAGTGTGTGGCCCCCTCCGGTCAGTGTGTGGCCCCCTCCATTCATTGTGTGGTCCCTCCATTCAGTGTGTGGCCCCTCCATTCAGTGTGTGGCCCATCCCTTCATTGTGTGGCCCATCCCTTCATTGTGTGGCCCCTCCAGTCAGTGTGTGGCCCCTCCATTCAGTGTGTGGCCCCTCCATTCAGTGTGTGGCCCATCCCTTCATTGTGTGGCCCCTCCAGTCAGTGTGTGGCCCTCCAGTCAGTGTGTGGCCCCTCCATTCATTGTGTGGCCCCCTCCAGTCAGTGTGTGGCCCCTCCAGTCAGTGTGTGGCCCCTCCAGTCAGTGTGTGGCCCCTCCAGTCAGTGTGTGGCCCCTCCAGTCAGTGTGTGGCCCCGTCAGTCATCATGTCACGCCCCCGCGGTTGGACGCACCAGGCTCATGAAGAGATTGCTCTTGATCTGGGAGTTGTAGTCCTTGATCATCCGCTCGCTCTCCTTCGCGCTCAGGGCCGGCGTCTGCTTCTCCGGTTTCTCATCCTGAAAAGACAGCAGAGATAACGGGACGTGAGATCCGGATCGTTCCGCTGTCCCGTCAATTATAATGCGCCGCAGCTTTTGATCGCTAATCCCCGGATCTGCGACCGGTTTTGCTGGTTTTCTGTTACAGTCTCATCTGCCATGACTTTTTTGCGCAAAATGGGGGCGTCCAGCGGAAACCAGTACAGTGCGCGCAGAATTAACCCGTTCAGAGCCGAGCACCCTGTGCAGGGATATAGCCGTTATTTCATCTTGTGATCGGCGAGCTGCTCTTACTGTGAAGAATCCCTCCCTGTATTTACTATGGCTCCGGTACCAGGTATAAAGTGTGAGCGCGGGGCGACAACAAGAACTGTCATAGGCAAGAAAGTGAGAACGCCTTGTACTGTGCCTTTAATACTGCGATCGCGCCGACCGTACACTGTGTGCAGCGGTATGCGGGGATTCTGCGCATCCACTGCCGTAAATCTGACATATCCTTTCCAATATGGCGCTCAGGTAACTTATGGCTGGTTGGGACATGGCGCGGTGGTGGCCATCTTTACTAGTAGAGACGTAGGTATGCCGCGCTCCTCACGTGGATCAGTGGCCACATTATATAAAGGGGGACCCCCTCCTCCTTGTGCTCGTATTGTGATTGCGCCCCATGTGTAACTGACGGGGTGAGGGTGCTGCCATATACTGCGGTATCTACGAGGATCTGCACCACAGGAGAACCGCCGCAGCCATATTGGGCACCGAATTGTTGCAGCGTTAATGACTGCACCATCCAGTCAGAGCTGCGCTCCTGTGAAGATCTCCTCGTTAATCCGCCATCCTTCATTAAAGTAAACTACAACGAGCCGGGCCCCCGACTGCACAGCGGAGGGCCCGGAGTGCTTACACATGCACTGTGCTGTCTCCTCTCTGCCCCACGTCCTGCACTTCTCTCCCCGGGGTCTGCGCTCACTCCTCCTCCTTCCTCTTCTTGCTCACAGTTGCATCATTCTCTGATGGAGGGGGGGGGGGCTCGGAGCAGAGAGTCCGCTGGAAACCCCCTCCCTGCGAGGGGTCCTGAGAACCAGAAACTCCGGAAACCAGAGAGGAAGGAAACCCCAGAGCACCCTGCCCCGTATACAGAGGGTATAGAGCGCACACCCTGCCCGTATACAGAGGGTATAGAGCGCACACCCTGCCCCGTATACAGAGGGTATAGAGCGCACACCCTGCCCCCGTATACAGAGGGTATAGAGCGGCACACCCTGCCCCGTATACAGAGGGTATAGAGCGCACACCCTGCCCCGTATACAGAGGGTATAGAGCGCACACCCTGCCCCGTATACAGAGGGTATAGAGCGCACACCCTGCCCCCTATACAGAGGGTATAGAGCGCACACCCTGCCCCCTATACAGAGGGTATAGAGCGCACACCCTGCCCCTATACAGAGGGTATAGAGCGCACACCCTGCCCCGTATACAGAGGGTATAGAGCGCACACCCTGCCCCGTATACAGAGGGGTATAGAGCGCACACCCTGCCCCGTATACAGAGGGGTATAGAGCGCACACCCTGCCCCGTATACAGAGGGTATAGAGCGCACACCCTGCCCCCTATACAGAGGGTAATAGAGCGCACACCCTGCCCCCTATACAGAGGGTATAGAGCGCACACCCTGCCCCCTATACAGAGGTATAGAGCGCACACCCTGCCCCCTATACAGAGGGTATAGAGCGCACACCCTGCCCCGTATACAGAGGGGTACAGAGCGCACACCCTGCCCATATACAGAGGGTATAGAGCAGCCCACCCTGCCCCGTATACAGAGGGTATAGAGCAGCCCACCCTGCCCCGTATACAGAGGGGTATAGAGCGCACACCCTGCCCCGTATACAGAGGGGTATAGAGCGCACACCCTGCCCCGTATACAGAGGGGTATAGAGCGCACACCCTGCCCCCGTATACAGAGGGGTATAGAGCGCACACCCTGCCCGTATACAGGGGGGTACAGAGCGCACACCCTGCCCCGTATACAGAAGAGTATAGAGCGTGCACCCCTGCCCCGTATACAGAGGGGTATAGAGCGCACACCCTGCCCCGTATACAGAGGGGGTATAGAGCGCACACCCTGCCCCGTATACAGAGGGGTATAGAGCGCACACCCTGCCCTGTATACAGAGGGGTATAGAGCGCACACCCTGCCCTGTATACAGAGGGGTATAGAGCGCACACCCTGCCCCGTATACAGAGGGGTATAGAGGCGCACAACCCTGCCCCGTATACAGAGGGGTATAGAGCGCACACCCTGCCCCGTATACAGAGGGGTATAGAGCGCCACACCCTGCCCCCGTATACAGAGGGGTATAGAGCGCACACCCTGCCCCCGTATACAGAGGGGTATAGAGCGCACACCCTGCCCCGTATACAGGGGGGTACAGAGCGCACACCCTGCCCCGTATACAGAAGAGTATAGAGCGTGCACCCTGCCCCGTATACAGAGGGTATAGAGCGCACACCCTGCCCGTATACAGAGGGGTATAGAGCGACACCCTGCCCTGTATACAGAGGGTATAGAGCGCACACCCTGCCCCGTATACAGAGGGGTATAGAGCGCACACCCTGCCCTGTATACAGAGGGGTATAAGAGCGCACACCCTGCCCTGTATACAGAGGGGTATAGAGCGCACACCCTGCCCCGTATACAGAGGGTATAGAGCGCACCAGCCCTGCCCCGTATACAGAGGGGTATAGAGCGCACACCCTGCCCCGTATACAGAGGGTATAGAGCGCACACCCTGCCCTGTATACAGAGGGGTATAGAGCGGCACACCCCTGCCCTGTATACAGAGGGGTATAGAGCGCACACCCTCAGACCATCCTTTTCCTCAGTCTCTCCTCCTGTCCAGATGATTGCTACTGTAATTTCCTGAAATGGAACATTTTGTGGGACGGTTATTTAGAGGTCTCGGGGTGACCGGGTGCCGCGGATCTTATAGGAGGGGAGGGGCTTCTTAGAGACTGTAAGTGATTCTGCGGAATAATCTCATCAGTCACAGATGACTGACGTCAGTGACTGTAATAGATGGGGCGCCCGCCGGAAACCCTCCTTATACCCTCCTGCCCTCCTTATACCCCTCCTTATACCCCGCCTGCCCTCCTTATACCCCTTCTTATACCCCGCCTGCCCTCCTTATACCCCTTCTTATACCCCGCCTGCCCTCCTTATACCCCTTCTTATACCCCGCCTGCCCTCCTTATACCCCTCCTTATACCCCGCCTGCCCTCCTTATACCCCTCCTTATACCCCGCCTGCCCTCCTTATACCCCTTCTTATACCCCCGCCTGCCCTCCTTATACCCCGCCTGCCCTCCTTATACCCCGCCTGCCCTCCTTATACCCCTCCTGCCCTCCTTATACCCCCTCCTTATACCCCGCCTGCCCTCCTTATACCCCTCCTGCCCTCCTTATACCCCTCCTGCCCCTCACATAAACAGTAGTCCTGGTCTGTACCGCGCTGTGGAGTATGCTGGTGCTATATAAAGCTATTACACGCTGCAGGGCGTGGGCTGAATGGTCGCCTCCGGTATCAGGACGGTAGCCCCCTCCCCCGTGCCATGTCTGACCTGAGTCTTGGCTGGGGATCTCCGGGGCAGTATGGAGGTCTTCGCAGTGTAGAAGAGTTCCAGCTCCGGGTCCGACTCCTCCTGGCTGCAGTAACCGCTGCTGGTTGTGCTGTTCCAGGTGCGCTCAAAGCTCGCGCTGTCTTTATCGCTTTTACCCATCGTGGAAACGGCGCCGGTGACGATCACTGATCACTGGTAATGTTCACCGGTAATGGACGCGGATCGCTGGTGATGGCGGCAGATCGCTGGTACCGGGTGCTGGTGATGGCGGCAGATCGCTGGTACCGGGTGCTGGTGATTGGCAGGCAGATCGCTGGTACCGGGGTGCTGGTGATGGCAGCAGATCGCTGGTACCGGGTGCTGGTGATGGCGGCAGATCGCTGGTACCGGGTGCTGGTGATGGCGGCAGATCGCTGGTACCGGGTGCTGGTGATGGCGGCAGATCGCTGGTACCGGGTGCTGGTGATGGCGGCAGATCGCTGGTACCGGGTACTGGTGATGGCAGCGGAGGCAGAGACGTCTTCTCGGCAGCTCTGAAGTTGAATGTATACAGAGTCTGAAAACTCTGCTGTGATTGGGGCGGGTTTGGGCAGTGAGGGGGGGGGAGGGTGCGATGACTTCATCCCCCTCCCCCCACATCCGGTCACAGGGATTTCTTCATGTTCAGCTCATCTGTAACCATGTGCTCCCCGGACTGCAGGCGCCGCTGATCTCCTCTCACTACTTTTTGTGCTTTTTTCAAACAAGCGCTTGTAAAACGAACCTCTGCGGCGGATTAAAGGGGCGGTGCGGCGTCCTCCGCCCCAGGCACGGTGTACGATGAGACTGTCCAGATCTCTCCTTACTGCATCCAGACCTAAGACCGCTGACAGCTGAGGGTCTGTTACAGTTGTATCCAGTAGTCGGCGAATTGACCTTTGGGTCGTAGATTGATTTGTTCAAATACTTTGATTTTAATGCAGTAAAATGTATGGGCTCCGCGGAGATAACGTTCACTTCGCCCAAAAATCGCGCAAGACTTCGGTTACCTCCTAATGTAGATCTAGATCGGAGGTAAACGGCGAGCACCAAAGCAGAACTTCGGATTCTTATTTTAAATTGTTTTTCGATGCACGGTTTTGACTATAAACTAACCAGAGTCTCACGTAATTTCGGACGAGGCGAACTTTGTTGCTGCTCAGCCCATACATTTTAATCCTCTGTGAGCAGAATGTTCTGGACTCCAGACTGATACATTGTAACGACCGTGTACTGCACACAATGTAACTGAAGTCACCAGACTCTGTACAATGTATCCACCTGCCGCACCGCTGATGTGACTGTTCGCACTTGCAGATTGGTGCGGTTTTCACATCCGGCTAATTATCCGTTTACCGTGTGACCATTAAATACACAATGCGGTTCTGATCAGTTCATACGATGCTGCTGTGGCCGGTACCACGGCCCGTTACTCCGCCGCTTCTGAACCACACCACCGCCGCTCTGTGTCAGTACCGTGAAGTATTTAGGCCACGCCCTCCTGTTAAACCACGCCCACTTGTTCAACCTGTGGCGTTTTAAAGCCAGTGAACTGCGGTAACTTGTGTATCAGGCTGTGCCTGTGTCAGTCTTCACTGTTGTCCTCGCAGTCTATTCACCAGCCGCACACCTCTTATAGGACAGACAGGCTATGGGGGGGAGAACACAAGGGGAATCCTGTGATGGGGCACATGACATCTGATGCCCCCCCGGCATTAACCCCTTCCTGCCCCTCCGCTCAGATCTGATGATTATAATCTTTGTTCTTTGTGCTTACTCCGGTCACATGACCACATATCCTGGGGGGGGCTGCCAGATGTCAGAACATCCTGCTTTTAATAGTTCCTGGTTGTCACCCCCCCCACCCGCTGCGCTGTAACCCGATCCGCAGCCATTACTCAGCCGCTGACACATGGCGCCCTGTACAGTCCGTACATGATGACCGCTGCTGTATACGAGCCGCCAGAACCGCGCAAAATACACAAATGGGGTCAAAGCAAAAGTTTCACCCAAATGTCCTGTAATCAAACGGCGGGAAATCAGAATAGGGCTCATGCACACAAACGTATTTTCTTTCTGTGTCCGTTCCGTTTTTTGCGGACCGGTGCTGAACCACTCATTTCAATGGGTGAGCAAAAAAACAAAACAAAAAGGAAGCTACTCTGTGTGCATTCCGTGTCCGTGTGTCCTTTCCGCAAAAGGATTGAACATGTCCTATTATTGTTCATATTACAGACAAGGAGAGGACTGTTCTACTAGGGGCCGGCTGTTACGGAATGCACACGGACGTCATCCGTAGTTTTTGCAGATCCGTTTTTTGCAGACCGGAAAATACATAAGGTCGTGTACATGAGCCCTTATACACAGGTCATGTGACCACACTCTGTACATCAATGGACACTTTGTGGTAATTTAGAGATTCGCAAGAAACGGACTGACGGGGGTGGGGCACCGGTGACAAGTAATGCCGTCAGCCACTTATCTCCCGCTATAGAATTAACATAGTTCTGCAGAATATGGGTGTTCCCCTTTAAGGACGCGGCGCAAAAAGGCTAGAAATATTAAAGAAGTCTCCCAGGAAAACTGATACAGTAAGGGCAGGGCTCTCTGGATCCACGTGTCATGCTCCGCCCCCTGCACACAGCTGTAGTTTTGGTCTGTGTCCAATGAGCATTTTCCCATTTCCTCTAATGTAATATTTTTGGGCGTGTCCTGACTCTCATCAGACTCTCGGAGAAGGATCGGGCCTGCTGAAGAGTCAGGTACTGGTCTATTACCGCCTCATGTGCAGTACCTGGGGCAGGGTTCGGCAACCTCCAGCTGCTGCGAAACTACAACTCCCAGCATGCACACTTACTCAGCTATTCTTGTAACTCCCCTAGCGGGAAGGATTCTGGGAGTTGTAGTCCAGAACAGCTAAAGTGCCGGAGGTTGCTGATCCACTGGAACATCATGGGTTAACTGCAGCATCTTAAAGGGACATACCCGGCTGCACAGGGTGGTCAGGTCAGGCACCCCAAGGGATTGAGGATATATCCCATCATAGGATCAGCAGGGGCCCCACCTGGACATATAGGGGCCACAGCACTCCTTAAGGGACTTGTCACTATTAGTCTAAAAATAGTCACCAGTCTCCTTTTACACAATATTTAGTCGCACAGCCGGTTTTCCGGCATGTTGGGAGGGCGAGGGCGTGTCAGGGGCCAGGACTTTACTAACATTTATGTGTGGAAACAGGTGTAAATGTCGGCAAAAAACGTCACCATCCAGGGGCACGGACTGCCAGGGCAGCGAATCTCAGGGCAGCTCCGCTCTCAGTGAATGTGCCCCTATGTTCTGCTCCATTTATATGGCTGCAGTTCCCTGCACAGCCAGGTGGTCGGGGGGGGCGCCAGAGTGATCTTACCACATTAGTGTCTTTCTCCCAGGCGGCGTCTTGTGATACGTCGCTGTCACTGTCTGCGTCTTCTCCTCTGCTGCAGTCTAACCGGATGAGAGCGCGGCACCGGTAGTGACAGGTGAAGCTGCAGTCTACGAGACACAAGAGTAATACCGGTGAATAGAGGAGTGTCAGATCCAAATACGGTCCCAGCACAGACAGTTTATTACAGTAACCACCGGGGGGCACCGCATGTCATTTATAGGAGAGGTGAGGGGTGTACGCACACAGCAGTGTCTGGTGAGGGGTGTACGCACACAGCAGTGTCTGGTGAGGGGTGTACGGCACACAGCAGTGTCCGGTGAGGGGTGTACGCACACAGCAGTGTCCGGTGAGGGGTGTACGCACACAGCAGTGTCTGGTGAGGGGTGTACGCACACAGCAGTGTCCGGTGAGGGGTGTACGCACACAGCAGTGTCTGGTGAGGGGTGTACGCACACAGCAGTGTCTGGTGAGGGGTGTACGCACACAGCAGTGTCTGGTGAGGGGTGTACACACACAGCAGTGTCCGGTGAGGGGTGTACGCACACAGCAGTGTCTGGTGAGGGGTGTACGCACACAGGCAGTGTCCGGTGAGGGGTGTACGCACACAGCAGTGTCCCGGTGAAGGGTGTACGCACACAGCAGTGTCCGGTGAGGGGTGTACGCACACAGCAGTGTCTGGTGAGGGGTGTACGCACACAGCAGTGTCTGGTGAGGGGTGTACGCACAGCAGCAGTGTCTGGTGAGGGGTGTACGCACACAGCAGTGTCCGGTGAGGGGTGTACGCACACAGCAGTGTCTGGTGAGGGGTGTATGCACACAGCAGTGTCCGGTGAAAGGGTGTACGCACACAGCAGTGTCCGGTGAGGGGTGTACGCACACAGCAGTGTCTGGTGAAGGGTGTACGCACACAGCAGTGTCTGGTGAGGGGTGTACGCACACAGCAAGTGTCGCCCGGTGAGGGGTGTACGCACACAGCAGTGTCCGGTGAAGGGTGTACGCACACAGCAGTGTCTGGTGAGGGGTGTAACGCAACACAGCAGTGTCCGGTGAGGGGTTACGCACACAGCGTGGTCCGGTGAAGGGTGTACGCACACAGCAGTGTCCGGTGAGGGGTGTACGCACACAGCAGTGTCTGGTGGGGGTGTACGCACACAGCAGTGTCCGGTGAGGGTGTAGCACACAGCGGTGAGGGGGTGTACGCACAGCAGCGTGTCTGGTGAGGGGTGTACGTACACAGCAGTGTCCGGTGAGGGGTGTACGCACACAGCAGTGTCGGTGAAGGGTGTACGCACACAGCAGTGTCCGGTGAGGGGTGGTACGCAACAGCAGTGTCCGGTGAGGGGTGTACGCACACAGCAGTGTCGGTGAAGGGTGTGTATGCACACAGCAGTGTCTGGTGAAGGGTGTACGCACACAGCAGTGTCCGGTGAGGGGTGTACGCACACAGTGCAGTGTCTGGTGAGGGGTGTACGCACACAGCAGTGTCCTGTGAGGGTTGTGTACGCACACAGCAGTGTCCGGTGAGGGTGTACGCACAGCAGCAGTGTCTGGTGAGGGGTGTACGCACACAGCAGTGTCCGGTGAAGGGTGTACGCACACACAGTGTCCGGTGAGGGTGTACGCACACAGCAGTGTTGGTGAGGGGTTGTACGCACACAGCAGTGTCGGTGAGGGGTGTTACGCACACAAGCAGTGTCCTGGTGAGGGGTGTACGCACACAGCAGTGTCCGGTGAGGGGTGTACGCACAACAGCAGTGTCCGGTGAAGGGTGTACGCACACAGCAGTGTCCGGTGAGGGTGTGTACGCACACAGCAGTGTCTGGTGAGGGGTGTACGCACACACAGCAGTGTCCGGTGAAGGGTGTACGCACACAGCAGTGTCCGGTGAGGGGTGTACGCACACAGCAGTGTCTGGTGAGGGGTGTACGCACACAGCAGTGTCCGGTGAGGGGTGTACGCACACAGCAGTGTCCGGTGAGGGGTGTACGCACACAGCAGTGTCCGGTGAGGGGTGTACGCACACAGCAGTGTCCGGTGAGGGTGTACGCACACAGCAGTGTCCGGTGAGGGTGTACGCACACAGCAGTGTCTGGTGAAGGGTGTACGCACACAGCAGTGGTCTGGTGAGGGGTGTCACACAGCAGTGTCTGGTGAAGGAGTGGCCACAAGCAGTGTCTGGTGAGGGTGTACGCACACAGCAGTGTCTGGTGAGGGGTGTACGCACACAGCAGTGTCCGTGAGGGGTGTAGCACACAGCAGTGTCTGGTGAGGGGTGTACGCACACAGCAGTGTGTTGGTGAGGGTGTACGCACACAGTAGTGTCTGGTGAAAGGGTGTACGCACCACAGCAGTGTCTGATGAAAGGGTGTACGCACACAGCAGTGTCTGGTGAAGAGTGTATGCACACAGCAGTGTCCGGTGAGAGGTGTACTCACACAGCAGTGTCTGGTGAGGGGTGTACGCACACAGCAGTGTCTGATGAAAGGGTGTACGCACACAGCAGTGTCCGGTGGAAGGGTGGTACGTTCACAGCAGTGTCCCGGTGGAGGGGTGTACGTTCACAGGCTGTGTCTGGTGAGGGGTGTACGTTCACGAGCAGTGTCTGATGAAGGCGTGTACGCCACAGCAGTGTCCGGTGAAGGGGTGTATGCACACAGCCAGTGTCCGGTGAAGGGTGTACGCACACAGGCAGTGTCCGGTGAGGGGTGTACCGGCACACCAGGCAGTGGTCTGGTGAGGGGTGTACGCACACAGCAGTGTCTGGTGAGGGGTGTACGCACACAAGAAGCAGTGTCCGGTGAGGGTGTACGCACACAGGCAGTGTCTGGTGCGGGGTGTACGCACACAGGCAGTGTCCGGTGAAGGGTGTACGCACACAGCAGTGTCCCGGTGAGGGGTGTACGCACACAGCAGTGTCCGGTGAGGGGTGTACGCACACAGCAGTGTCTGGTGAAGGGTGTACGCACACAGCAGTGTCTGGTGAGGGTGTACGCACACAGCAGTGTCCGGTTGAGGGGTGTACGCACACAGCAGTGTCCGGTGAAGGGTGTACGCACACAGCAGTGTCCGGTGAGGGGTGTACGCACACAGCAGTGTCTGGTGAGGGTGTACGCACACAGCAGTGTCCGGTGAAGGGTGTACGCACACAGCAGTGTCCGGTGAGGGGTGTACGCACACAGCAGTGTCCGGTGAGGGGTGTACGCACACAGCAGTGTCCGGTGAGGGGTTACGCACACAGCAGTGTCCGGTGAGGGTTGTACGCACACAGCAGTGTCCGGTGAGGGGTGTACGCACACAGCAGTGTCCGGTGAGGGGTGTACGCACACAGCAGTGTCCGGTGAAGGGTGGTAACGCACACAGCAGTGTCTGGTGAAGGGTGTACGCACACAGCAGTGTCTGGTGAGGGGTGTACTCACACAGCAGTGTCTGGTGAGGGGAGTTGTACGCCACACAGCAGTGTCTGGTGAGGGGTGTACGCACACAGCAGTGTCTGGTGAGGGGTGTACGCACACAGCAGTGTCCGGTGAGGGTGTACGCACACAGCAGTGTCTGGTGAGGGGTGTACGCACACAGCAGTGTCTGATGAAGGGTGTACGCACACAGTAGTGTCTGGTGAAGGGTGTACGCACACAGTAGTGTCTGGTGAAGGGTGTACGCACACAGCAGTGTCTGGTGAAGAGTGTATGCACACAGCAGTGTCCGGTGAGAGGTGTACTCACACAGCAGTGTCTGGTGAGGGGTGTACGCACACAGCAGTGTCTGATGGAAGGGTGTACGCACACAGCAGTGTCGGTGAAGGGTGTACGTTCACAGCAGTTGTCCGGTGAGGGGTGTACGTTCACAGCTGTGTCTGGTGAGGGGTGTACGTTCACAGCAGTGTCTGATGAAGGTGTACGCACACAGCAGTGTCCGGGTGAAGGGTGTACGCACACAGCAGTGTCTGGTGAAGAGTGTATGCACACAGCAGTGTCCGGTGAGAGGTGTACTCACACAGCAGTGTCTGGTGAGGGGTGTACGCACACAGCAGTGTCTGGTGAGGGGTGTACGCACACAGCAGTGTCTGGTGAAGGGTGTACGCACACAGCAGTGTCTGGTGAGGGGTGTACGTACACAGCAGTGTCTGGTGAGGGGTGTACGCACACAGCAGTGTCTGGTGAGGGGTGTACGCACACAGCAGTGTCTGGTGAGGGGTGTACGCACACAGCAGTGTCTGATGAAGGGTGTACGCACACAGCAGTGTCCGGTGAAGGGTGTACGTTCACAGCAGTGTCCGGTGAGGGGTGTACGTTCACAGCTGTGTCTGGTGAGGGGTGTACGTTCACAGGCAGTGTCTGATGAAGGGTGTACGCACACAGCAGTGTCGGTGAAGGGTGTACGCACACCAGCAGTGTCTGGTGAAGAGTGTATGCACACAGCAGTGTCCGGTGAGAGTGTAGCTACACAGCAGTGTCTGGTGAGGGGTGTACGCACACAGGCAGTGTCTGGTGAGGGGTGTACGCACACAGCAGTGTCTGGTGAGGGGTGTACGCATACGGGACAACAGCAGTGTCTGGTGAGGGTGTACGTACACAGCAGTGTCTGGTGAGGGTGTACGCACACAGCAGTGTCTGGTGAGGGGTGTACGCACACAGCAGTGTCTGGTGAAGGGTGTACGCACACAGCAGTGTCTGGTGAGGGGTGTACGCACACAGCAGTGTCTGGTGAGGGGTGTACGCACACAGCAGTGTCTGGTGAAGGGTGTACGCACACAGCAGTGTCTGGTGAGGGGTGTACGCACACAGCAGTGTCTGGTGAGGGGTGTACGCACACAGCAGTGTCTGGTGAGGGGTGTACGCACACAGCAGTGTCTGGTGAGGGGTGTACGCACACAGCAGTGTCCGGTGAGGGGTGTACGCACACAGCAGTGTACGGTGAGGGGTGTACGCACACAGCAGTGTCTGGTGTTGTAGAGCAATGTGCATATACAGCATCATATATTAATATACCCAATCATAGGTAGTTATAGATACACCGTCATATACTGTACATATATCGTGGGCCATTTTCTGGGTAAGTTATCCTTTTATTTCAGTGCACGTCCTGTAGATTGTAAGCTCCCGTGGGCAGGGCCCTCTCTCCACCTGTACCAGTCTGTAATTCATCTCGGTTCATGCTTAGTGCACTTGTCTGTATCATGTATGTGCAC
Source organism: Rhinella marina (assembly GCA_900303285.1). Classification (NCBI taxonomy): domain Eukaryota; kingdom Metazoa; phylum Chordata; class Amphibia; order Anura; family Bufonidae; genus Rhinella; species Rhinella marina. Next base: position 22,031 of record ONZH01004778.1, on the reverse strand, counting down.
CGCTTATCATATGTGCAAAGCTTATCATATGTGCACCGCTTATCACATGTGAACCGCTTATCACATGTGAACCGCTTATCACATGTGCACCGCTTATCACATGTGCACCGCCAGAAAACTGCTGCAATCCTCTAGAGAAATCTCCCCTGTGACTACATTTCCATCATCCGTGCAGTGTCCTCCAGGTGGCGCTCTCTGCCTGAGCATCCTGACCTCTCCTCATACTTTGCATTGAACCCCATTCACCACCGCTCTCAGCTGAAGTTTTGTTACAATTGTATCCAGTCTAGACAACACATCAGCAGCACAAACCTCTCTGACAGTTTGTTACAATGTATCAGTGAATGTAAGATGTAACGCTCACAGATACATTGTAACAGACCCTCTGAGAACAGGACTAGCTCTGTACAGGTTTACTGCCCTCGGTGTGAACAGGAATGCTCTCATTCACTTACAGCAAGCAGAGATCCTGGAACTGGTGAGCAAATCACAACCAGAGACGTCTGTCATTTATATTGACATCAGAACATCGTGTCTGCCTCCAGAACCAGAACCAGAGCCTTGTACTGACCTAATCCTTCTCACAGCTGAGGATGCGTTACAGTGTATGCAGTGCAGACAAACACAGCAACAGCACAAATCCTGTCCTGCCTTGATGGTTTGTTACAGTGTATCAGTCTGGAGTCCAAGCTGCTTATATCACATGGGATATAGACTGGATACATTGTAACAAACCCTCAGCTCTGCCGGTAAGTCTGTATGGATGTTCAGTCTCTGGATGTAAATCACCATCTGTCCATTCACTGACAGCAAGTAGAGATCTGTCACCCCCACAGCAGCCAATCTGACCTTCCCTGTACGCCGTCCAGAAATATTTCAGAGATGGCGGATTTCTCGTCTGTCTATCGTTATAGTCGGTCGTCTGCGCCGCGGCAGCTGATGGCGAATGAGTCTCCGTTTCTGGGCTCCGTGTCCGACACGGAAAATTATGTGAAAAGTGTGACAGCAGCTTTAAATGTGAGAGGAGAACAAAGCATAAAGTAATAGCAGATGTGTGACTGCAACTTTAGATGTGAGAGGAGAACAAGGCATGAAGAATTGAGAATGCAGCTCTGGAGAAAGCAGAACCTTCTTTGACATCTTCTGTGTCTGTGGCTGATGTCCGGTGGCGGTGTACCCGCACAACCCCTTTAATGTTGGTAAATTTATCAGTGATGTGCCCGCAGCAGCGACACTTGTCTCATGGCACCATACATGTGCACCCACGGCCAGCTGTGACATTTCTGCAGATCGCCATCCCTATTGGCGCACATCTCATATTACGTGGTGACACTTTTCTGTTGCGTTATTTTGCCTCTCTGAGGCGGTCACATGACTTCACCTGACACGCGGACCGGATACGCGGTTCTCATCACTGATACGCGTTGCGGTACTGCTCTGCGTGGCCGAATACATGTTCAGTGTGAATTGGCGCGGTGCTGTGATACGTTTTTACATTAACCCCTCCCCCCTGTACTCACAGGCGCAGCGCAGGCTCTTCCGGTAGATGCCCCAGATGAAGTCCCCGCAGAGGTCGCACCAGGTGTACTGCGTGTGGGACGTGGGCTGGAAGTAGTGGCCCTTCCCTACTTTTCCTGGTGGCAGAGCATCGTCCTGTCCCGGTGCGACCCTTCTCCGCAGGCTCCGCTGTAGAATGAGGGGCGCTCGTCCCGGGGGGATCCGCACTGCGTTGGTTCGCTCCAGACGGTGACCTCCTCTGGGGTTCTTGGTCAGATCCAGACCATCCAGCTCATCACACGGACTCAAGGTCTTCAGTTCAATCATCTCATAAGACGTCTCGTGTGAGGACATCCCAGAGACCCCGGGGGGCAGCCTGCAGTCCGCAGGGGTCAGCAGTCACCACGACCGCCGCTGGGTCTCGTCAGCTGAGGTCTCTCTCTTCCACATGCCCTCTCCTCGGCCGTCTCTCACTTTCGGCTTCCTTCCCCCCTCCCCTCTCTTACATTCTTCCGTCTCTCCTTCTTTGCTTTCTTGAAGTTTGAATTTCTCATCATTGATGGGAGGAAACGGTATCTGGGTCGCCGGGGTCCTGCGCGTCGCGGGGTCTCCGCTATGGGAGTCTCCCAGTGTCCTGGAGGGAAGATCAGTCTGGTCGTGAAGGGGTTAAGGAGGCAACGCCAGCAGCTGCTGCGGGGTCCGGGGGGGATGAGGCACGGACTTGGCGATTCTGCAAAGTCAGGACAAAGAAAACCAAAAGTCGGTCAGAAGACGTCGTCCAGCGCCAAAGTGACCGTGGAAAACGCGCTGTACGATGGAAAACGCTCTGGAAAAGAGGAGCGGGCAGACGGAGGTGGGGGGAGACCGTGGGGTGGGGGACACGGGGGGGAGACCGGGGGGGGGGAGACGCGGGGTGGGGGGACACGGGGGGGGAGGGGGGACACAGGGGTGGGGGGACACGTGGTGGGGGGGACCCTGGGGTGGGGTGACCAGGCAGTGCTCAGCCTCTACAATCCATAGACAGTGACAAAAAGAAGAGATTTGGGAAGATCCCGAATGTGGATGGCGGCGACTAAAAATGGCGAGAACGAAGAGAAAAATGCTGAAAAGTTCCCGCGACCTGATGATCGAGCAGCAGAAGAGCCCGAGGCGACCGCGACACCGTCACATAGTAATGGTGGAGCCGGGGGGGGGGGGGGGGGGGGGTGGTTACACAAGATGACGGCCGGGGCACCGCACTCAGCACGAGGACCATCACCTAGTAATGGTGGAGCCAGGAAGGGGGGGGCACAAGATGGCGGCCGGGGTATAAGGTGTGATATAAGTTGGGGGCTACTGGGGGCAATCCGTCAACATGGGACCTGGGGATTCACTGTTATGGACCCTTGGTTCTGGTTAGTTATGGGACCCCTGGTTCTGGTTAGTTATGGGACCCCTGGTTCTGGTTAGTTATGGACCCTTGGTTCTGGTTAGTTATGGACCCCTGGTTCTGGTTAGTTATGGACCCCTGGTTCTGGTTAGTTATGGGACCAGAGAGGCACGGATCAGTTTGCAGTCCTGATGTGAACGCTTCCCGACCCCCCCCCCCTCCCCCCAAGAATATCCGGAAGCCCCTCCCGTCCCGTCCTTTTCCTTCTCTTTGATCGGCACTTCCTGTCTGATGAGCGGACACTTCTAATTACTGGGGTCACTCTGTCTATCGCCCTGTAACCTGATGTCGGGCGTTTCTGTGGGTGACAACCGCCTGACGTCTTTATTAGGCCCCATTCACATGTCCATATTTTTGGTCCGCAGCCGTATGTCCGATTCTTCTCCATTTTGTCGGCATTGTTACAATGGGCCCAAAAAAAAAAGGATGCAACACGGATGTCACATGGACGCCAGGCGTATTATCTGCAGAACCGCATTTGCGCGCTTAGCATACAGGAAATACAAGTCATGACGGCGGGAAAGTTGGGTGCCCACCCACCTGGCGGTTCAGTGCGGGCCTCACCCAGCTTTCCCAGACACCTACTCAGATGCAGATATGGGGTCGGGGGGCGCGGGGTGACATCCTGTCACAGATAAGACAGGGCTGATCTCGGGATCTGGGTGCGTGATCGCTGTAGATGTCAGCGCCGTGCGCCCGCCACATCCTATCATCTCACGCCTGACGCTGCGCCACAGGAAGCCACAATGAGGTGTTCACCGGCAGCTCCACACCACGACATCTCACAACTACTACACCCTCTCTGCAGCCCTCACAGCATGCTGGGAGTAGTAGTTACACAAGTGCTGGACGGTAACAGGAAAACACAAAGCCCGACCGGATGTCAGTCAGTCCCTGCAGGGATCTACTGCCGTACTGCGCCATGTTTTTCCGCACGCGGTCTTATACACGAGAGCAGCGCAAACTCACATCTCGACAACCACAACAAGAAACGGAGCAGAAAATTCAACAATTCTACAAAAAATCTTTTAATGAAGAAAACACAAAACGAGGTCCCAGTGTTTCCAGCCGGACGCAGGAGGCACCGCGAGGATGAAGTACATGACTGTCTGAAAGTATGGCGGCCAGCGCTGGGGGCGGGGTCTGGTGAGGAGTCAGTCGTACAACGCACAGGAAAATGCCGCCCCCTAAAATGTAAGCGTCCGAGCAGTTCTGAGGTTTTGTCGGCAGAGGAGGTGGCGGATCTCACATGTACAGCGTCACACGTGAGGTTTCATCTCTTCCTTCATCTCCTTCACAGCAGAACTCACCAGATCACAGGCCGTCTTATGCTTCTGCCAGTGACTGACCTGACACTGCCTGCGGCCGAGAAGAGACCAGTAAAGACAGAGTCACCAAGCACATACCTTACAGTACTTACCTGTATTATACTCCAGAGCTGCACTCACTATTCTGCTGGTGCAGTCACTGTGTACATACATTACTTATCCTGTACTGATCCTGAGTTACATCCTGTATTATACTCCAGAGCTGCACTCACTATTCTGCTGGTGCAGTCACTGTGTACATACATTACTTATCCTGTACTGTTCCTGAGATACATCCTGTATTATACTCCAGAGCTGCACTCACTATTCTGCTGGTGCAGTCACTGTGTACATACATTACTTATCCTGTACTGATCCTGAGTTACATCCTGTATTATACTCCAGAGCTGTACTCACTATTCTGCTGGTGCAGTCACTGTGTACATACATTACTTCTCCTGTACTGATCCTGAGTTACATCCTGTATTATACTCCAGAGCTGCACTCACTATTCTGCTGGTGCAGTCACTGTGTACATACATTACTTATCCTGTACTGATCCTGAGTTACATCCTGTATTATACTCCAGAGCTGCACTCACTATTCTGCTGGTGCAGTCACTGTGTACATACATTACTTATCCTGTACTGATCCTGAGTTACATCCTGTATTATACTCCAGAGCTGCACTCACTATTCTGCTGGTGCAGTCACTGTGTACATACATTACTTATCCTGTACTGATCCTGAGTTACCTCCTGTATTATACTCCAGAGCTGCACTCTGATGATGTCTCACCTGTTGCAGTACCACTCGCTCTGGCAGCGGGAGCAGCGTTTGGCGGCCTCCGCTCCACATGATCCACACTTGGGTTTATCCGGCACCAGAGCTTCCATTACTTCCATGTTATAGGTCTGCGCCCACCTGTGGGTATCGATAGATTTGGGTCACTGTCCGTTCCTGCAGGGGGGGCACATACTTATCCTGTGACCTCTCGGGGGGGGCACTGACCTCTGGGCCTGGAGACGCAGCTCGCTGTCACTCGGGGAGAACGCCTGCGTCACCTGGTGCTTTGCTATTGCTTTCCATTTCCCAGAATTCTCTCTGACAATGGAGTCCCAGACTTCTGGAACCTGACAACGGTGAAGATACGGTGAGGGGAGCGCGGTGAGTGGGGGAGGGGACACAAATCTGCAGGCTGCACTGAGGGGCCCCTGTGCTGGACACGCCCCCTGTCATCGGCCGCCCTGCCCCCGCACACCGTACCTGCAGCAAACAGTTTCTCACACATGTTGGGTTTCATTTCCTCACAAGTTTCAATATCTCTGCTTGCTGTTGGTGAACGGAACTGTCATTAATGTTCACCAGGGACCGGCTCACAGCTAGAATCGTACAATCCCCTGAGAATCATCAGCCCGATCAGGTCAGGCTACACTTCAGCTTCTGCCTGTAACATTCTCATTCTCTGACAGCAAGCCAAGATCTTGAAAACAGTAGAAAAGCTGCAGACCTGTTCATCAGTGCTTGATTTTTATTTTTTTGGACAGGTCCTTAAAGGGGCAGCTCCCGTTTGGGGGCGTGGCCTCGCTGTCTCACCTGCTCTATGATGAGCTCCATTCTTGGGGGGGCGTGGCCTCGCTGTCTCACCTGCTCTATGATGAGCTCCTTCTTGGGGGGGCGGGGCCTCGCTGTCTCACCTGCTCTATGATGAGCTCCTTCTTGGGGGGCGTGGCCTCGCTGTCTCACCTGCTCTATGATGAGCTCCTTCTTGGGGGGGCGTGGCCTCGCTGTCTCACCTGCCTCTATGATGAGCTCCTTCTTGGGGGGCGAGCCCTCGCTGTCTCACCTGCTCTATGATGAGCTCCTTCTTAGGGGGCGTGGCCTCGCTGTCTCACCTGCTCTATGATGAGCTCCTTCTTGGGGGGCGGGGCCTTGCTGTCTTCACCTGCTCTATGATGAGCTCCTTCTTGGGGGGCGGGGCCTCGCTGTCTCGCCTGCTCTATGATGAGCTCCTTCTTGGGGGGGCGGGGCCTTGCTGTCTCACCTGCTCTATGAGGAGGCTCCTTCTTGGGGGGCGGGGCCTTGCTGTCTCACCTGCTCTATGAGGAGCTCCTTCTTGGGGGGCGTGGCCTCGCTGTCTCACCTGCTCTATGATGAGCTCCTTCTTGGGGGGCGTGGCCTCGCTGTCTCACCTGCTCTATGATGAGCTCCTTCTTGGGGGGCGGGGCCTTGCTGTCTCACCTGCTCTATGAGGAGCTCCTTCTTGGGGGGCGGGGCCTCGCTGTCTCATCTGCTCTATGATGAGCTCCTTCTTGGGGGGCGGGGCCTTGCTGTCTCACCTGCTCTATGAGGAGCTCCTTCTTGGGGGGCGGGGCCTCGCTGACGGACAGGTGACTGAGGAATCGCTGCAGTTCCACCAGGTTTGGCAGTTGATCAATGAGGACGTCGTTGAGATAAGAGCGGAGCTGAAGGACGGAATAGAAAGATTAGTGAGGTAATGGGCGGCGCGCGATCCGCACAGGCAGGTGTCAGTAGGGGGCGTCACCTTCAGCAGCTGTCCCCTGATGAAGCTGTCGATGTGGTACTTGCGCTGACACTCCGGCCGCAGCAGCAGGTTGTACAGAGATATCCACACCTGGCCGTCCAGCTTGGTCATCTTCTGCCGGTCCTCGGCGGGCACCGACAACCAGCGGCCGCTCTCGTACTTCTGCATCTGACCTGCCAGGAGGAGAGATTGAGTGATCCGTCGGGACAGGTGAGGGCCTCGTACGGACAGGCGGTCCTGTGGCGGTACCTTTCATCCACCGGCTCCAGGGGCAGCTGTGCAGCAGTTCCACCAGGACGCAGGGCAGGTTGTGGGTGTTGAGCAGTCGTGTGGTCACACTCAGCGGGAGGCTGTAGGTACATGAGGGATGTTAGTGACAGGGCGGTAACCTGCATCCTCAGCCGATGGACAGCAGCCGCCGCTCCTCACCTGTCCGTGTGGTCAGTGACGTACCGCAGGACAGACAGACACTTCAGAGCAATGTCAAAGTCCAAGGCCTCGGCCTGCAGCTTCAGCTCCTGGGGCAGAGAGAGGACAGGATTATCACCGGTGCACAAGATGGCGGGTTTATTACATGGTCGGACGGAGCCTCAAGACGGCGGTGGAGAGTCTGCCCCCGCAGAGTTATACTCCACTCACAGCCAGAGCTGCAATCACAAAACTGCTGATTTCCTAAAAAGTCTCCCTTTAACTGCAGCCCCTTCTGGTTCAGTGTCTGCGCAGAGCATGGTGTGCGGTCCTAGTGCGAGATGCTAGGCATGAGGAGGACAGAGACAGAATCGGCAGCTGAGCTGAGAGGACAGAGACAGAATCGTCTCTGCAGAGCGGAGCTGAGGAGGACAGAGACAGAATCGTCTCTGCAGAGCGGAGCTGAGGAGGACAGAGACAGAATCGTCTCTCAGAAGTCTCAGAGACAGAATCTCTCTGCAGAGCGGAGCTGAGGAGGACAGAGCAGAATCGTCTCTGAGTGAGGAGTGGAGACAGAATCGTCTCTCTAGGTGGAGGAGAGGACAGAGACAGAATCGTCTCTGCAGAGCGGAGCTCTGCAGGAGCGGAGCTGAGGAGGACAGAGACAGAATCGTCTCTGCAGAGCGGAGCTGAGGAGGACAGAGACAGAATCATCTCTGACAGAGCGGAGCTGAGGAACAGACGTCAGAGCGGACAGAATCGTCCTCAGAGCAGAGCGGAGCTGAGGAGGACAGAGACAGAATCGTCTGCAGAGCGGAGCTGAGGAGACAGAGACAGAATCGTCTCTGCAGAGCGGAGCTGAGGAGGACAGAGACAGAATCGTCTCTGCAGAGCGGAAGCTGAGGAGGACAGAGACAGAATCGTCTCTGCAGAGCGGAGCTGAGGAGGAGGACAGAGAGACAGATCGTCTCTGCAGAGGAGCAGAGACAGAATCGTCTCTGCAGAGCGGAGCTGAGGAGGACAGAGACAGAATCATCTCTGCAGAGCGAGCTGAGGAGGACAGAGACAGAATCGTCTCTGCAGAGCGAGCGGAGCTGAGGAGGACAGAGACAGAATCGTCTCTGCAGAGCGGAGCTGAGGAGGACAGAGACAGAATCGTCTCTGCCAGAGCGGAGCTGAGGAGGACAGAGACAGAATCATCTCTGCAGAGCGGAGCTGAGGAGGGGACAGAGACAGAATCGTCTCTGCAGAGCGGAGCTGAGGAGGACGGAACAAATGTCTCTGCAGGCGGAGCTGAGGAGGACAGAGACAGAATCGTCTCTGCAGAGCGAGCTGAGGAGGACAGAGGACAGAATCGTCTCTGCAGAGCGGAGCTGAGGAGGAGGACAGAGACAGAATCGTCTCTGCAGAGCGGAGCTGAGGAGAGGACAGAGACAGAATCGTCTCTGCAGAGCGGAGCTGAGGAGGGACAGAGACAGAATCGTCTCTGCAGAGCGGAGCTGAGGAGGACAGAGACAGAATCGTCTCTGCAGAGCGGAGCTGAGGAGGACAGAGACAGAATCGTCTCTGCCAGAGCGGAGCTGAAGGAGGACAGAGACAGAATCGTCTCTGCAGAGCGGGAGCTGAGGGAGGACAGAGACAGAATCGTCTCTGCAGAGCGAGCTGAGGAGGACAGAGACAGAATCGTCTCTGCAGAGCGGAGCTGAGGAGGACAGAGACAGAATCGTCTCTGCAGAGCGGAGCTGAGGAGGAGGACAGAGACAGAATCATCTCTGCAGAGCGGAGCTGAGGAGGACAGAGACAGAATCGTCTCTGCAGAGCGGAGCTGAGGAGGACAGAGACAGAATCGTCTCTGCAGAGCGGAGCTGAGGAGGACAGAGACAGAATCGTCTCTGCAGAGCGGAGCTGAGGAGGACAGAGACAGAATCGTCTCTGCAGAGCGGAGCTGAGGAGGAGGACAGAGACAGAATCATCTCTGCAGAGCGGAGCTGAGGAGGAGGACAGAGACAGAATCATCTCTGCAGAGTGGAGCTGAGGAGGACGGAGACAGAATCGTCTCTGCAGAGCGGAGCTGAGGAGGAGGACAGAGACAGAATCGTCTCTGCAGAGCGGAGCTGAGGAGGACAGAGACAGAATCGTCTCTGCAGAGCGGAGCTGAGGAGGAGGACAGAGACAGAATCATCTCTGCAGAGTGGAGCTGAGGAGGAGGGACAGAGACAGAATCATCTCTGCAGAGCGGAGCTGAGGAGGACAGAGACAGAATCGTCTCTGCAGAGCGGAGCTGAGGAGGACAGAGACAGAATCGTCTCTGCAGAGCGGAGCTGAGGAGGACAGAGACAGAATCATCTCTGCAGAGCGGAGCTGAGGAGGACAGAGACAGAATCATCTCTGCAGAGCGGAGCTGAGGAGGAGGACAGAGACAGAATCATCTCTGCAGAGCGGAGCTGAGGAGGACAGAGACAGAATCATCTCTGCAGAGCGGAGCTGAGGAGGACAGAGACAGAATCGTCTCTGCAGAGCGGAGCTGAGGAGGACAGAGACAGAATCATCTCTGCAGAGCGGAGCTGAGGAGGACAGAGACAGAATTGTCTCTGCAGAGCGGAGCTGAGGAGGACAGAGACAGAATCGTCTCTGCAGAGCGGAGCTGAGGAGGACAGAGACAGAATCGTCTCTGCTGAGCGGAGCTGAGGAGGAGGACAGAGACAGAATCGTCTCTGCAGAGCGGAGCTGAGGAGGAGGACAGAGACAGAATCGTCTCTGCAGAGCGGAGCTGAGGAGGACAGAGACAGAATCGTCTCTGCAGAGCGGAGCTGAGGAGGACAGAGACAGAATCATCTCTGCTGAGCGGAGCTGAGGAGGAGGACAGAGACAGAATCGTCTCTGCAGAGCGGAGCTGAGGAGGAGGACAGAGACAGAATCGTCTCTGCAGAGCGGAGCTGAGGAGGACAGAGACAGAATCGTCTCTGCAGAGAGGAGCTGAGGAGGACAGAGACAGAATCATCTCTGCAGAGCGGAGCTGAGGAGGACAGAGACAGAATCGTCTCTGCAGAGAGGAGCTGAGGAGGACAGAGACAGAATCGTCTCTGCAGAGCGGAGCTGAGGAGGACAGAGACAGAATCGTCTCTGCAGAGCGGAGCTGAGGAGGAGGACAGAGACAGAATCGTCTCTGCAGAGCGGAGCTGAGGAGGACAGAGACAGAATCGTCTCTGCAGAGCGGAGCTGAGGAGGAGGACAGAGACAGAATCATCTCTGCAGAGCGGAGCTGAGGAGGAGGACAGAGACAGAATCATCTCTGCAGAGCGGAGCTGAGGAGGACAGAGACAGATCATCTCTGCAGAGCGGAGCTGAGGAGGACAGAGACAGAATCGTCTCTGCAGAGCGGAGCTGAGGAGGACAGAGACAGAATCGTCTCTGCAGAGCGGAGCTGAGGAGGAGGACAGAGACAGAATCGTCTCTGCTGAGCGGAGCTGAGGAGGAGGACAGAGACAGAATCGTCTCTGCAGAGCGGAGCTGAGGAGGAGACAGAGACAGAATCGTCTCTGCAGAGCGGAGCTGAGGAGGACAGAGACAGAATCGTCTCTGCAGAGCGGAGCTGAGAAGGACAGAGACAGAATCGTCTCTGCAGAGCGGAGCTGAGGAGGAGGACAGAGACAGAATCGTCTCTGCAGAGCGGAGCTGAGGAGGACAGAGACAGAATCGTCTCTGCAGAGCGGAGCTGAGGAGGAGGACAGAGACAGAATCATCTCTGCAGAGCGGAGCTGAGGAGGAGGACAGAGACAGAATCGTCTCTGCAGAGCGGAGCTGAGGAGGACAGAGACAGAATCATCTCTGCAGAGCGGAGCCTGAGGAGGACAGAGACAGAATCATCTCTGCAGAGGAGCTGAGGAGACAAGACAGAATCGTCTGCAGACGGAGCTAGGAGACAGAGGACAGAATCGTCTCTGCAGAGCGGAGCTGAGGAGGAGGACAGAGACAGAATCGTCTGGAGCTGAGCTGAGCGAGGACAGAGACAGAATCGTCTCTGCAGAGCGGAGCTGAGGAGGACAGAGACAGAATCGTCTCTGCAGAGCGGAGCTGAGGAGGACAGAGACAGAATCGTCTCTGCAGAGCGGAGCTGAGGAGGAGGACAGAGACAGAATCGTCTCTGCAGAGCGGAGCTGAGGAGGAGGACAGAGACAGAATCGTCTCTGCAGAGCGAGCTGAGGAGGACAGAGACAGAATCGTCTCTGCAGAGCGAGCTGAGGAGGACAGAGACAGAATCGTCTCTGCAGAGCGGAGCTGAGGAGGACAGAGACAGAATCGTCTCTGCAGAGCGGAGCTGAGGAGGACAGAGACAGAATCGTCTCTGCAGAGGCGGAGCTGAGGAGGACAGAGACAGAATCGTCTCTGCAGAGCGTGAGCTGAGGAGGAGGACAGAGACAGAATCGTCTCTGCAGAGCGGAGCTGAGGAGGAGGACAGAGACAGAATCGTCTCTGCAGAGCGGAGCTGAGGAGGACAGAGACAGAATCGTCTCTGCAGAGCGGAGCTGAGGAGGACAGAGACAGAATCGTCTCTGCAGAGCGTGAGCTGAGGAGGACAGAGACAGAATCGTCTCTGCAGAGCGGAGCTGAGAGGAGACAGAGACAGAATCGTCTCTGCAGAGCGGAGCTGAGAGGAGGACAGAGACAGAATCGTCTCTGCAGAGCGGAGCTGGAGGAGGACAGAGACAGAATCGTCTCTGCAGAGCGGAGCTGAGGAGGACAGAGACAGAATCGTCTCTGCAGAGCGGAGCTGAGGGAGGAGGACGGAGACAGATCATCTCTGCCAGAGCGGAGCTGAGGAGGAAAGAGACAGAATCGTCTCTGCAGAGCGGAGCTGAGGAGGACAGAGACAGAATCGTCTCTGCGGAGCTGAGGAGGACAGAGACAGAATCGTCTCTGCAGAGCGGAGCTGAGGAGGACAGAGACAGAATCGTCTCTGCAGAGCGGAGCTGAGGAGGACAGAGACAGAATCGTCTCTGCAGAGCGGAGCTGAGGAGGACAGAGACAGAATCATCTCTGCAGAGCGGAGCTGAGGAGGAGGACAGAGACAGAATCATCTCTGCAGAGCGGAGCTGAGGAGGACGGAGACAGAATCGTCTCTGCAGAGCGGAGCTGAGGAGGACAGAGACAGAATCGTCTCTGCAGAGCGGAGCTGAGGAGGACAGAGACAGAATCGTCTCTGCAGAGCGGAGCTGAGGAGGAGGACGGAGACAGAATCATCTCTGCAGAGCGGAGCTGAGGAGGAAAGAGACAGAATCGGTCTCTGCAGAGCGGAGCTGAGGAGGACAGAGACAGAATCGTCTCTGCGGAGCTGAGGAGGACAGAGACAGAATCGTCTCTGCAGAGCGGAGCTGAGGAGGACAGAGACAGAATCGTCTCTGCAGAGCGGAGCTGAGGAGGACAGAGACAGAATCGTCTCTGCAGAGCGGAGCTGAGGAGGACAGAGACAGAATCATCTCTGCAGAGCGGAGCTGAGGAGGAGGACAGAGACAGAATCATCTCTGCAGAGCGGAGCTGAGGAGGACAGAGACAGAATCGTCTCTGCAGAGCGGAGCTGAGGAGGACAGAGACAGAATCGTCTCTGCAGAGCGGAGCTGAGGAGGACAGAGACAGAATCGTCTCTGCAGAGCGGAGCTGAGGAGGACAGAGACAGAATCGTCTCTGCAGAGCGGAGCTGAGGAGGACAGAGACAGAATCATCTCTGCAGAGCGGAGCTGAGGAGGAGGACAGAGAAAGAATCATCTCTGCAGAGCGGAGCTGAGGAGGACAGAGACAGAATCGTCTCTGCAGAGCGGAGCTGAGGAGGACAGAGACAGAATCTGACACATTGAGAGCATTTAACCCCTTAACGACCAAGCATTTTTTTCCCGTCTTTTAGTCGTATGAGAGGTTTTTTTTTTGCAGGACAAGTCGTAGTTTTTATTTCTCCAATTTGGGGTCCACGGAACTTACTGATTAAAGATGAGAAAACAGCAATACCGCCACGCGGTAACGTTACGGTCTGGCTCAGTACGCTTACAGTGATACCGCCACTGAGTGTTTCCGTTGTACGTTTGCGGCACACGCGGTAACGTTACGGTCTGGCTCAGTACAGTTACAGTGATACCGCCACTGAGTGTTTCCGTTGTACGTTTGCGGCACACGCGGTAACGTTACGGTCTGGCTCAGTACGCTTACAGTGATACCGCCACTGAGTGTTTCCGTTGTACGTTTGCGGCACACGCGGTAACGTTACGGTCTGGCTCAGTACGCTTACAGTGATACCGCCACTGAGTGTTTCCGTTGTACGTTGCGGCACACGCGGGTAACGTTACGGTCTGGCTCAGTACAGTTACAGTGATACCGCCACTGAGTGTTTCCGTTGTACGTTTGCGGCACACGCGGTAACGTTACGGTCTGGCTCAGTACAGTTACAGTGATACCGCCACTGAGTGTTTCCGTTGTACGTTTGCGGCACACGCGGTAACGTTACGGTCTGGCTCAGTACGGTTCCAGCGAGGCCGCAGATCTTTTTACTGCTTTCATACAGACACGACACGTGCGGGATTGGGCGCTCAGCCGCGGGGGCGGCTAGAAAATATTCTGCAGTAAATGATGGCTTTGTCTCGCTCCCCTCCCCCCCCATGTACTGTACCTCCAGTGACGAGGTCTCGGCGGTGGAGCTCGGCAGCAGCCTGTCCTGACCCGCCGTTACTCCTGGAGAAGATCCCGACAGCAGCGCCGTCAGCTTCCGATGACAGTAATCGATGAGATCCAGCGCCAGATCCTCGGCAGACTCACACACGTCCTGTACACAGAGGGTTAAACTGAGGCCACACGGGACAAACATACTCCAGCTACAGGATCTCTGCTTACTGTCAGTGACTGGAAGCGCACTGGTTACAGTGTACCGATCTCCCAGCACAGTAAAGTAAGCTTTGGTCCTCAAACCGTGTGGGAGTATTTTTCAGGAAATGGTAATAAATGAGGTTCCTGAACTCCAAGGTTTTGTTTCAATGAAATTTTAATGGTTACAAGAAACAGCTCTGAAGCTCAAAACGTTTTCGGCGGATTGCCTTCTTCAGTGAGCTTAAGGTGGTCCCTGTATAATGCTCGATGTAGTCGCTGCGGGTATGCGGCTGGATGGCTGCTGTGAGCCTGTGCAGGCGTATGGTCACGGAAGGGCTCACAGCAGCCATCCAGCCGCATACCCGCAGCGACTACATCGAGCATTATACAGCGATCTCCCAGCACAGACCCTGTGATCAGACGTGGTCGACTGCACACACCGCGGCGATGACACTGTGCATTCACCTGTGTCGCCGCCACCTCCTGCGTTACCGTCACTATGACATGTGACAGGAAACGCAAAACATCCATTATCCGCCATTTGTGAAAAGTCACTGATAACAAGATGGCGGTGGGACAGGCGCCAATGTGCGCTCATCAGGCCCCTCCCACTGTCCAGCATCAGCAGGCCCCTCCCACTGACCAGCATCTTCAGGTCCCTCCCACTGTCCAACATCATCAGGCCCCTCCCACTGTCCAACATCATCAGGCCCCTCCCACTGTCCAACATCATCAGGCCCCTCCCACTGTCCAGCATCATCAGGCCCCTCCCACTGTCCAACATCATCAGGCCCCTCCCACTGTCCAACATCATCAGGCCCCTCCCACTGTCCAACATCATCAGGCCCCTCCCACTGTCCAGCATCATCAGGCCCCTCCCACTGTCCAACATCATCAGGCCCCTCCCACTGTCCAACATCATCAGGCCCCTCCCACTGTCCAACATCATCAGGCCCCTCCCACTGCCCAACATCATCAGGCCCCTCCCACTGTCCAGCATCGCCCGACTCTCACCTTGTGGTAGAATATGGTTTCCAGAAGATTAATGATGGTCGCCTCATGATGAACCTAAAGGAAGAGACACTGCTCAGTCTGTGGCCCCGCAGTCCGACCAGCTGCCTGCAGGGGCCACGGGGGTGGGGGGTGGGGGCACTTACCACCATGTACAGGGGGAAGGTACTTCTGGGCTGGAAATCCTGCAGCCGACAGATCACAGGGAAAACCTTCTGCTTCCAGATCTCTACACTGATCAAGTCCTGGATCAAGACGGGAACCTGCAGAAAGCGAGGACAGACATGAGACAGACGGACGTGAGACAGACGGACGTGAGACAGACGGACGTGAGACAGACGGACGTGAGACAGACGGACGTGAGACAGACGGACGTGAGACAGACGGACAGGACATTTCTTACGCCGTCTGTCATATCCATTGCGTTACCTTTCCGTGTGTCACCAGTAAATCCTTGATCATTTCCTCCTGACCAGTGGAGGCGCTGAGGATAGCCTGCATGTTCAGCCTCTCTATGTACTCGTGCTGCCTGAGCCACCTGACAACAAGACACACATGGGGTTAAATCTCATAACCAGAAAGACAGGTCTGCAACCCCTCTTCACTACACTGACCGATACTCCAGAGCTGCACTCACTATTCTGCTGGTGCAGTCACTGTGTACATACATTACTTATCCTGTACTGATCCTGAGTTACATCCTGTATTATACTCCAGAGCTGCACTCACTATTCTGCTGGTGCAGTCACTGTGTACATACATTACTTATCCTGTACTGATCCTGAGTTACATCCTGTATTATACTCCAGAGCTTTACTCACTATTCTGCTGGTGCAGTCACTGTGTACATACATTACTTATCCTGTACTGATCCTGAGTTACATCCTGTATTATACTCCAGAGCTGCACTCACTATTCTGCTGGTGGCAGTCACTGTGTACATACATTACTTATCCTGTACTGATCCTGAGTTACATCCAGTATTATTACTCCAGAGCTGCACTCACTATTCTGCTGGTGCAGTCACTGTGTACATACATTACTTATCCTGTACTGATCCTGAGTTACATCCTGTATTATACTCCAGAGCTGCACTCACTATTCTGCTGGTGAAGTCACTGTGTACATACATTACTTATCCTGTACTGATCCTGAGTTACATCCTGTATTATACTCCAGAGCTGCACTCACTATTCTGCTGGTGCAGTGACTGTGTACATACATTACTTATCCTGTACTGATCCTGGAGTTACATCCTGTATTATACTCCAGAGCTGCACTCACTATTCTGCTGGTGCAGTCACTGTGTACATACATTACTTATCCTGTACTGATCCTGAGTTACATCCTGTATTATACTCCAGAGCTGCACTCACTATTCTGCTGGTGCAGTCACTGTGTACATACATTACTTATCCTGTACTGATCCTGAGTTACATCCTGTATTATACTCCAGAGCTGCACTCACTATTCTGCAGGTACATTGTGGTCCTGTGGCCCCCAGTTTCTGTATGGTGTCAGTGTGTGTAGCTGTAGGGCCCCTCATCAGTATCTTACCCTCCTGAGCCGATGTCTCGCAGGGGGAAGGTCTGCAGACTCCGCACCATTCCCTCCGCTTCTCCGTACATCAGCACCGGGCTGGACTCCATCATCTCACACGGAGCAATAACTGCAGTAAGCTGTTACTATAGAAACAGAATGCACAGCTTCTGAGCATGCGCAGCATCCACTCACCACGGCAACGGCTACTTCCTGTCCGCAGCCGCAGTGTGTTGGGCTTTGTTTGCTGTTTTACGCATGCGCGGAGGCGTTTTCTTGCGCCTGGACTGTGATTTGTAACGTGAGCGGAAGTTGATGTTGTTCCATTCTCCTTTCTGTCCCCAGTGTTGTGTAACAGCCGGAAGTGACTTCGGCGCCATCTTGGCACACCCTCTGCTTTGTTATGGTACTTACAATGGAATGTACTGTGGTTTATTGATGAATAAATTAGCTCTTTGATTGAAACGAATGACTGATTGTTTTTTTTGCATTTTATTCAGTTTTGCAAATATTTTGTCATTGGAAGATTATGTGAGGTGATTTCTGAAGAGCTGCTGTATCTAAGCCAATCATGTGTGATACTGTGTGGCTAGCTGTGTATCTAATCCAATCATGTGTGAAACTATCTGCTGAGCTGTGTATCTAATCCTATCCCGTGTGATACTGTCTGCTGAGCTGTGTATCTAATCCTATCCTGTGTGATACTGTCTGCTGAGCTGTGTATCTAATCCTATCCCGTGTGATACTGTCTGCTGAGCTGTGTATCTAATCCTATTCTCTGTGATACTGTCTGCTGAGCTGTGTATCTAATCCTATCCTGTGTGATACTGTCTGCTGAGCTGTGTATCTAATCCTATCCTGTGTGATACTGTCTTCTGAGCTGTGTATCTAATCCTATCCTGTGTGATACTGTCTGCTGAGCTGTGTATCTAATCCTATCCTGTGTGATACTGTCTTCTGAGCTGTGTATCTAATCCTATCCTGTGTGATACTGTCTGCTGAGCTGTGTATCTAATCCTATCCTGTGTGATACTGTCTGCTGAGCTGTGTATCTAATCCTATCCCGTGTGATACTGTCTTCTGAGATGTGTATCTAATCCTATTCTTGTGATACTGACTACTAAGATGTGTATCTAATCCTATGTGATACTCTCTGCTGAGGTGTGTATCTAAGTCTACAATCGGCAATACTTTCTGCTAAGTGGCTCAGATAAGATGACTGGCGCTGGTGATGGATCGGACGAGGTGACTGGTTTCCGGGAGATGGATCAGATGAGGTGACCGTCACTGGGAGATGGATCGGATGAGGTGACCGGTTTCTGGGAGATGGATCGGATGAGGTGACCGCACTGGGAGATGGATCGGATGAGGTGACCGGTTTCCGGAACGGATGAGGTGACCGGTACCAGGAGACGGAATGGATGAGGTGACTGCACTGGGAGATGGATCGGATGAGGTGACCAGCCCCGCGAGATGGATCGGATGAGGTGACCGGTTTTGCGGAGATGGATCGGTGAGGTGACCGGCACTGGCAGATGGATCGGATGAGGTGACCGGTTTCCGGAACGGATGAGGTGACCGGTACCAGGAGACGGAATGGATGAGGTGACCGGCACTGGGAGATGGATCGGATGAGCGTGGACCGGTTTCCAGGAGATGGATCGGATGTGTGACCGGTACTGGGAGATGGATCGGATGAGGGTGACCTGTTTCTGGGAGATGGATCGGATGAGGTGACCGCACTGGAGATGATCGGATGAGGTGGACCGGTTTCCTGGAGATGGATTGGATGAGGTGACTGGCGCTGAGAGATGGATCGGATGAGGTGACCGGTTTCGAGAAATGGGATTCGGATGAGGTGACCGGTTTCCGGGAGATGGATCGGATGAGGTGACGGGTTTCTGGGAGATGGATCTGATGAGGTGACCGGCACTGGGAGATGGATCGGATGAGGTGATCGGCCCTGGAGATGGATTGGAGGAGGTGACCGGTTCCCAGATGTATTGGATGAGGTGACCGGTTTCTGGGAGATGGATCGGATTGGTGACCGGCACTGGGAGATGGATTGGATGAGGTGACCGGTTTCTGGGAGATGGATCGGATGAGGTGACCGGTTTCTGGGAGATGGATCGGATGAGGTGACTGGCACTGGGAGATGGGTTGGATGCTTATAGTCCTTCCCACTCCTGACATCGGATGTTCTGGCTGGTTCTTGCCCCTCATCGATGGTCCCGTAGAGTATTGTCCTGTGAAGACCCTGACGGTCCATCATATGATAGATTTGCCTGGGGTCTAGTGCTGTCTATGGGTGGTGCACGGACCATTTCATGGGTTTATCTCTGGCCATGGGACTATGGGTGGGCGCATGGTCCATTTCATGGGTTTATCTCTGGCCATGGGACACATTCTGCCATTATATCATCTGGTTATTTTGCTATTATTCTAATGCACTGGCGGTGGTGGCAGCAGGAGACAGTGTCAGTGCGGCTGCACACGTAACACGTATAATACACGCATCATACACGGATTTCCCCTCTTCCTCAGTGTCAGTCCCCTGAGGCGGAACCTTTCTTTCAGGTCGGAACCTTGTGTGCCGTGTCCAATGTTCCCGGCGGAGCAGCACTCAGCGGACAGGCCTGTAGGGACTGAGCGGAGGCGGGGGACACTCGGAGAGGCCGGAACAGGAGTCAGAGAAACGGGGAGCACCTGAGCGAGCCCGGGCTGAGGGCAGAACCGAGCCGTGAGGCGTGAGGTGAGTGTGAGCGCCGCCCTCCGTGGACACCCGCCGCCGCCCGCCCAAGGGCGATGTGTTATCAGATACACGTGTGTATTATATGGGGGTCCCGGGAGCCGAGACAAAGCCCCTCCCTCGGGTCAGTGTGTTTGAGACCCCGGATCTATAGTGCAGGATGGATCACTATGTTTGAGACCACGGATCTTTAGTGCAGGATGGATCACTGTGTATGAGACCCCGGATCTATAGTGCAGGATGGATCAGTGTGTATGAGATCCCAGATCTATAGTGCAGGATGGATCAGTGTGTTTGAGACCCCGGATCTATAGTGCAGGATGGATCACTGTGTATGAGACCCCGGATCTATAGTGCAGGATGGATCAGTGTGTATGAGATCCCAGATCTATAGTGCAGGATGGATCAGTGTGTTTGAGACCACGGATCTATAGTGCAGGATGGATCACTGTGTATGAGACCCCGGATCTATAGTGTAGGATGGATCAGTGTGTATGAGACCCCGGATCTATAGTTCAGGATGGATCACTGTGTATGAGACCCTGGAACTGTAGTGGAGGATGGATCAGTGTATTAGATCCCAGATCTGTAGTGGAGGAAAGATCAGTGTGTATTAGACCCTGGATCTATAGTGCAGGATGGATCACTGTGTATTAGATCCCAGATCTGTAGTGGAGGAAAGATCAGTGTGTATGAGATCCTGGATCTGTAGTGGAGGAAAGATCAGTGTGTATGAGATCCTGGATCTGTAGTGGAGGAAAGATCAGTGTGTATGAGATCCTGGATCTGAAGTGGAGGATGGATCAGTGTGTATGAGATCCCAGATATGTAGTGGAGGATGGATCAGTGTGTATGAGATCCCAGATATGTAGTGGAGGAAAGATCAGTGTGTATGAGATCCTGGATCTGTAGTGGAGGATGGATCACTGTGTATGAGACCCCGGTATCTATAGTGCAGGATGGATCACTGTGTATTAGATCCCAGATCTGTAGCTGGAGGATGGATCAGTGTGTATGAGATCCCAGATATTGTACTGGAGGATGGATCAGTGTGTATGAGACCCTGGAGCTATAGTGGAGGATGGATCAGTGTGTATGAGACCCCAGATCTGTACTGGAGGATGGATCAGTGTGTATTAGACCCCGGATCTATAGTGCAGGATGGATCACTGTGTGTGAGACCCTGGATCTGTAGTGCAGGATGGATCAGTGTGTATGAGATCCCAGATCTGTAGAGGAGGATGGATCACTGTGTATGAGACCCCGGAGCTGTAGTGGAGGATGGATCACTGTTGTATGAGACCCTGGATCTGTAGTGCAGTATGGATCAGTGTGTATGAGACCCCGGAGCTGTAGTGGAGGATGGATCAGTGTGTATGAAACCCTGGATCTATAGTGGAGGATGGATCAGTGTGTATGAGACCCTGGAGCTGTATTGGAGGATGGATCAGTGTGTATGAGATCCCGGATCTGTAGAGGAGGATGGCTCACTGTGTATCAGCTCCTGGATCTGTAGAGGAGGATGGCTCAGTGTGTATGAGACCTTGGATCTGTACTGGAGGATGGCTCAGTGTGTATGAGACCCCAGATCTGTAGAGGAGGATGGCTCAGTGTGTATGAGACCCCGGATCTGTAGTGGAGGATGGATCAGGGTGTATGAGACCCCGGATCTGTAGTGGAGGATGGATCAGGGTGTATGAGACCCCGGATCTGTAGTGCAGGATGGATCAGTGTGTATGTGTCAGTGTGAAAGAGAATTGGTAGTATGATTTCATGCTTTGGCGCTCGTGCTCCCTGAGGAGGGTGACCCGCACTGGATGCCCTCCGGTCACGCTCTGCCCCTCCGGTGTTGGTTATGTGAGGTTTGGCTCATTGCTGTACAGTTTTTATGTGGTGCTCTTATCAGGTGAGCCGGTCTCTGTCCATCAGCGCACATATAGTCTGTCATATCCTGTTCAGCCGGGCTCGGGGAGGGCAGGCTGGCAACCAATATGGCGGCCGTCACGATGGTCACCCAGCTTATTGGTTACTATAATGGCAGTTGCGCGTATAACGACTCCTGTTCATGGCGGCTGTACTGCAGCTCTGAGCCGGCCATACATTTACTGGTGAGGATGGGATCAGAGCAGGGAGATGTCAGATTTAATGACCCCTTGTGAGGAGGAATATGATGAGATGAGGAGGATGATGATGTTGCCGAGAGGGGGAGGATGATGTTGCCGAGGAGGGGGAGGAGGATGATGTTGCCGAGGAGGGGGAGATGGAGGGGAGAGATTGATGATGTTGCCGAGAGGAGGATGAATATGTATGATGAGTTGCGAGGAGGAGAGGAGGAGGAGGAGGAGGATGTGTGGAGGAGGAGGAGGATGGTGTTGTGGAGGAGGAGGAGGATGGTGTTGTGGAGGAGGAGAGAGGAGATGATGGTGTTGTGGAGGAGGAGGAGGATGGATTGGTGTGGAGGAGGAGGAGGATGATGGGTTGTTGAGGAGGTGGAGGAGGGAGGAGGAGGGAGGATGAGTGTGGGTTGATGGTGTTGTGGAGGAGGAGGAGGATGATGGTGTTGTGGAGGAGGAGGAGGAGGATGATGTGTTGTGGAGGAGGAGGAGGAGGATGATGGTGTTGTGGAGGAGGAGGTGGGAGGAGGATGGATGTTGTGGAGGAGGAGGAGGAGGATGATGGTGTTGTGGAGGAGGAGGAG